>VDFB02085061.1:0-153912 GCA_007258455.2 Sequoia sempervirens | reverse complement strand
AGCAACTGCCAATTCTTTCTCGATCTCGATTTGTTTTCATTTATCCAAACAGGCAACTTTCCTTTTATCTTCCGACAAGGATCAGTCTCGAACTTATCCGGACAAATCTTACTGATCTTCAAAAAAAAATTGATTTCTTTATTTAATGTTTATTTTTTTGATTTTTCAACTTTTTAAATAAAACATTAAATAATTTAATTAAATTCATGGTGAATTTAATTTTCTTTTTGTCGGATTTCATCTCCGCCTAGCGTGCTTTATTTTCTTCCGATTCGTGTCTGGCAATTTCGATTTTGTCCAAGGCATTTCAAATTTCCAAATAGTTGAAGATTAATTATTAAAATATTAAAAATATTTTAATTAAATCCAACCCGTTCATCTTGGACCCATGGCTATCTCGATCTTCCTTCCATTTTTCTTGGCTGAGAGTTTATTTTCCGATTTCGTCCTTAATTTCGTCTAGCCAAACCAAATCTTAAGCCATTCCGTTGAAAATTTCATTGCCAGATCCCTATTTTTCTTTGCCAAGGCGAGATTTTAAGCTTATTTTGTTCTGCCAAAGTCAAATATTTCCTTGCTCAGTCGAATTTTTCTAGGCAAAATCCTTGTCCGAATGTCTTCGTTGGGCGAATTTCCTTGATGTCTGACATATTGTCCTTCCTTCTGGCCAAGGACGGTCCTTCCTTTCTCTTTGCCTTGCGCATTTTTCTTCGGTCGAAGTTGGCAATTTTTTAACATTTTCCATACTTAGGCAAATTTTGTCTCTTTTTCCTCATCGTGTTAGGCACATTCCGTTTTATTCTTTGCCATATCCTAATCATCTTTAGCACATGTCCTTTCAATCTTGGCATTTGTCCTCTCGAAAGTGTCACAATACTTGGCCAACGTCTTCATTTTTCATTCCTTAGCCTCTTCACTTAGGCAAATATTCGAACCTCTTCTTAGACTTGGCATTGACACTTAGCCAAAAATCTTATCATCTTATCATCTTAGGCGGACTTCCTGGACATCTTGGACGAAGATCATGGATGTCTTTGATACTTTGCTAGCTCCTCCAAGCATATGGCGGACTTCCTTAGCATTTACCCATCCTTTGGAAAGGATTTTCCACCTTTTGGGCTCTCATACTTAACCAAATTTCGAAATTCTCCTTAGCTGGGCGCCAACACTTAGCAAATATTTTGATTTTTCCTTACTTTCATGCCTAGGTGGACTTTCAATAGTCTTCAGCCAAGTCCCACCTTTCAAGGGCGGACTTCACAAGCATTTTGGACGTCCTTTAAAGTGAATGGCGGACTTCAGGGGTCTATAGGATATCCCTCTTGGCAAATGGCGGACTTTGGAACCTTTTTGGACATGCATTTTAGTGGATGGCGGACTTCCAAGGGGTCTAGGATGAAGATGGCGGACTTCATGAGATGCAAGGATGTTGCCCCAAGGTGCATGGCGGACTTGGTAAGGTCCAAGGATGAGCATGGGCGGACTTTAGAGCATGCAAGGATGTTCCTCTTTGATGCAGGGATATGCCTCCCAGGTGCTGGGCGGACTTCATGACTTCTTTGGATATCCCTCTTAGCTGCTGGGCGAGTTCCATGACCTTCCAGACCTTTCTTACACCTTCCTTTGTCATTCTTCCATGGCGAATTCTCCAGATTTGAACAGATTTCTCACAAACTTCACCATTTTAGAGCCGATTTTTATGATTTCAACCTCAGATCTGGTTGATTTTGAACTGGTTTTGACTGGTTTTTCCAGATTTTTGAACGTTTTCAGTCTGATTTTCATGCTTTTTACTTGTTTTTTCCAGATTTTCAAAAAAATTCAATTTTTTTCATTTTGATTTTCTGAGAGTTCTATTGAGTTTTTCAACTGAAAGCCGTAACCTCTATCCTTCTAAAATAGAAACTTTCCAAAAATAGAAACTTCAAAAATAGAAAAAAGCAACCTAAAAAATAGGGGAACCCTGCTATCCAAAATGCTAAAATGAAAAATCTCCAAAAAGTAACTTTTCCCAAAAAATAGGAAGTCTCAGACCACTAATTCATACTGACCTTCGCCTCACCTTCTAAGCATCTCCAGATTTCCAATGACCATTCAAGACACTATTGACTGTCTTGTTACCTCAGAACTGACTTGAAACTCTTAGCAAGTGATCTTCATATAACCAAGCAGAAGGAGACAGGACCCAAACTATGTAATTTGGGGTCCCCATCAAATGAGACATGTGTAGGCACACAACAGTAATAACGTCTTTAGTGCTTTTACACCCCATCTCCACTCTGTCATGAAATGGGCCAAGGACTTCTTCAGCCTTTAATTTGCTTTTGATATTTGATTTTGTAAATTGCAGACATCATCCACTTTGTTGGACATAGAAGGTGGTTTAAGGTAGTGGTAGTAAACTCATATGGCTCCTCAGGTTTGAAATGACTACCTCCGTATTTGTTGGTTCATTTAAACTTGGTGATGTTATTACGCCTCCACATCCAACTTGACTATACTAAATGAATCCTGATGCATGTTTTGAGGAGTTTTCTTGCAAAGCTATGAAAGTAGGACCATTTTTATCTTGATTTCTTACTCTTTGAGAGTACCTGGGATTCTAAAAACTAATCGCTGACTATAAACACAGATGTTCAATAAATCCTTTTCTAACTACTAAAATATTTCACTGAGGGGTAATTTTTTGAGAAAAATTTGAGACTGGGTTTTGTTGAATATGCTGTTGATCATACCCATTGGTCGTGATATGTGATTGACTGTTTGTTTCTTGGGACATGCAAGAAGTTTTAAGACAAAAGAGAGACATAAGAGAAGACAGTTATTCTCTGCCTTTTGGAAAAATATGCTTCTAGATGCAACCTCTGAGAATTTATCTTTCTGTGCAACTTCTTCAAAAATATGAAGAACGGTGAAAACCCCTCTGTCAGATCTTGAAAAGACGTCTTGGAGAGCAAATTGTTGTTTTAGCCTTCAACTTGCAAAGAAAATAATGAGATATGATGCCTAGGCTTGATATGTAATGATTCAAGTTTGAATGCATCAAGTTTGGGCGCCAACTCATGATTGAGGCCTGATTTAGCTTGATCTAGAGTTCTAAAAGTCGATTTCCATTGATTGTGGGACATTTGGCCACTTTTGCCTCCAAAATATCTTAAGTCAACAAATTCACCTTTGACCTTTTTAGGCGTCCTTGAGTTTGAACACTTTTTCATCATTTTTTCAAGCTGAAGTGCCTCTGTTCAATCCTTTCTCCCGGTCATTCAGTTGATCTTGAGCAGCTACTGACGGATCTGTTGTTGAGATGGAACAACTCTGAAGAGATGTGTCTAGGAGTTGTCAAGTCAGAAAACTGAATATGAGGCCCCAAAATTAAGGGCGCCTTTTCTCAATAGGGGCGCTTTTACACCTGACAGTCAATTTTTTATGACTGTTCTTCGTTTTCACCATTTAGACCCTTCGTGCTTCAATCTGATATCACTGCTGATTGATGAGTCGGATGACCTCGTTTGATGATGCGTTGGATAACCAGCTCAGTCCTCGAAAGGATGACTAGTTTCATAGCTCTTGAAAGCCAGTTTTAGTCCCTCAAAAGCATGGGCACCTTTGGCTTTTGACTTGTCATTTCTCATGTTATAAACTGCCTCAGTTTGATCTCCGTCGTTAGATGACTGATTTGTCTGTTGCCTTTGCTGACAGTTTCATTGTCGAGATCGATCAAAATGGAGGTCATCCTAGAGGTCGCTGAGCAAATAGACTGCATCTGCATGCCCAAAAGACTGGGCGCCTTTCTTTAGTAGGGGCGCTTTTCCTTGGTACTTAGCCAATTTTCATTTCCTTCATTCAGTCTTTCACCTTTGGCGTTTTTTGCTTGATCTCAACCTCTGACTGTTTGATAGGTTCTATGAACGTGTTGTCAAATTGATCACAAAGCTGGAAGAGAGCTAAACAAATTCCTTGTATAGAGTAGTTGATAACTTCATCAGGTGTCTCAAAAAGAAGGGTGCCCCTAGCCAGTAGGGGCGCTTTTGCCTTGAAGCTCACTGATTTATCTTCCATCTTGCATGCTCTAACGATCAATCGTTGTTGTTGTTTGCTTTGTCTCGCAAGCTGACTAACGGGTTCACTGCGAAGCTGAGCTGATGTCAGAGATCTCTCGAAGACAAGTTTTCTCAGGAACTGACATTTGGGCCATCTTGTTCAAGGGTGCCTTTCCTCAGTAGGGGCAAATTTTTCAGGTTGGACTACCATTTTGGATGGCTCTTGCTTGCAGTATCTCCATACTTAGTTGGTGTTTGCCGGTGATCTCTAAATCAGATGGTCTCACTTGACGATGAGTTTGAAAGCCAGCAGAAACACAGAAGAGATGACTGCCTTGATGAAAGTTGATGATTGCATTTGAGTCTTGGAATTCAAGGGCGCCCCAGACCAGCAGGGGCGCTTTTAGCTTGCAGTTTCATTATTTCCTTTGAAAAACTTCATTTCTTCATGCTTCGCGCTCGCCATGCATCGTGATTGATTTGATCGATGTTGTTGACGACACAAACGTGTGCATCCAAGCAATCACCATCGTGCTGCATGTACGGGTGTTGGAAAAATGATTAAGGCATTTGATTGCCCAACCTCCTCTTGGTAGCAAGGCTTGCATTCTCCGGACTTAGCCAAATTTTGGCATTTTTCAACTTTGAAAATCCCCTCCATCGCAAAGCATCTTTTTTAGCATTTCCACCATGGATTCTTCATTGAAGCTTTCGAGGCTTAGCTTTCAACACTTGGTACTGGCCAATCTGCCATTAATGGCTACAAAGCTCCTAACTTTGTTCCTAAAAAATGAAAATAGACCCACCAGAGTAAAACATGTTTTTTGATGATTCTAACTTGACCAGTGTGATCGTGAAGTCGACTAATCCTATCAAAATCATTTTCAATCATTTCCAGGAAGGTCCTACTTTCAGGGGTTTCCCTAAAAATAGGGGTTTGAAACCCTAATTTTCAATTTTTCAAAATTTTACACATATGTTCCTTGACAGAAACCCACAAAAACCTTATGTTTGGTTTGACCTAAAACAAACTTTTGATGACATTTCTACATGATTTAGCTCGAATTAAGCAGAATGCCAAAAATTTATTTTGGGTACAACAAGGTGCTTTCATAGCCTAAATCAACAATCATAAATACCTTCATAGAATTAGAAAATACTATTTGTTAAACATGTTATATTAATGATTGAAAAATTGGATTTGATATTGATAAAGATGTTAATGGAGTTATTAATATTTGATAATTGATAAATATAAACATTGAATAGCATAAGGGACTACTGCATAGACATTCATATGGTAAATAGATTATTTACATTGAACTCTTAATATCTTGATGAATTTATAAATCCCCATAGCATGGTGTAATTATGGATAGCTTGTTAATATGATAATCATTAGATGCAATTGTTTGTATCATCAAACAATCATGTAGTTGGTTGAGAGATGGAACCGATAGGTTGAGCCGATACTAGGGTCCCTTCGAGGTAAAACACCCTCATTGGATGACTGTGGCCTGCCATTGGGGGCCAAGGGGGTTGTTTAGCCGCTCTTGGGCTGACAAGGGAGTGCTCTAAGGGCCTCCTATGGAAATCCTTCCTTCAAACTAACGCATGGTTGGATCAACTTGAGAAACTCTCCATCATAGTAGGGGATAGGGAAATAGGAGGTGCAGAAGGGATAGCAAGTGCTAGAGGCCCTTCCAAGTAGCCCACCCACATGGATGACTGTGTGTCTGCCATTGTTGGGCCAAGAGGGCCTGCGTAGCTGCTCTTGGGCTTGGAAGGAACACCTCTATGGGCGTCCCAATGCAGCCATCCTATTCGACCATACCTATGATTGAGGAGACCAATAACTTCAGCAAGGTGTTGTTTGAGTCAATGCTACGTGTGCCTCACATATATTCAAGTATATGCTTTGAGATAATTTATGAGTATTCCAGTGTATTCAAAGGTTTACTTTGTGACTTATATGTATACTTTGTAGCATATGTTCATGTGAATACTTGTGTATTACGTGTATTTGTGTGCCTGCTTCATACTCATGTATATACTTGATGACCTTGGGATGGTGGACGGGTCCACGGTGTAGTATGGGATGCACTGAATCCCCCTTCCCAATTGTCTAATGATATATTTCATTCGAGTGTGTTTGTATTTGAGTGTATACTTTATGATTGGTGATTGAATTTGTATTTGGGTGTATACTCTATGATTTTGTTTGTATACTCTATGACTTGTAATTATATTTGAGTGTATACTCTATGATTGTATTTGTTTTTGAGTGACTTGTACATATGTATTCGAGTGTATACTCTATGACGTATTTGTATACTTTGTGACCTTGAATTCAAGTGTGTACTTCATGACGATGTATTCAAGTGTATTCTTTATGACTTACATGTATTCGTATGTATGCTTTGTGACTTCATGCACTTGTGCATATACTTCATGTGTTATTCACACATATACTTCATGCTTTACCTATTTTATGGTGTTTTTGTTTCATGGTAAATATGGACATGCTTAGCATCTTACTTGTCCACTTCATGATGGATGTACTCTAATACATGACTATTCCATTCTTAAATACTTTGTGATTGCGTAATTCATGCCTTATATGTGTTTGTTTGTATTTGTGTCTACAAGCATTCTTATACCTATGTTCTATATGTAGGATCATTTTGTGCTTTATGTATATTCAAATGAATGCTTCATATTGTGTATTTTCCATTTATTGAATGCATGATATGCTGATATTCCATGCATAGAAGTAGATTTGAGTGTACTTGAATATTCATGTCTTAAGTAATGACTAAATGCTTCTCACTCTGTTATCACGGAATCTAGCAGCGCTCGTTCCACGGATAACCCCCCTATGAAACTTGTCTGTTTCTTAGGATTCGTGAAGTTCAAGTACGCATAACGAAGTGACTTTCAAGCCACCTCGAAATGCGTTCCAAAGCCTCGAATAGTCAATTCGAGCATCCCCCTATGTTCGCCTCGCGAAGACCTTCGAAACAAGCCCCTTCGCGAAGTCTCACTATTCGTACTTAGCGAATTGCGAAAGATGCAGTTGCACTGAAAAAGTGCGCTCCTGCTCACAAGCCAAATTTGGCTAAGTATGAAAAGTGCAGGGGCGCTAATTTTTAGCGCCCCTGCATGAAAGTGAGGTCTTTGAAAATGTAATAGCGCTAAAAAAGTGCGCTATTACACTTTTTTCCCACACTTAGTCTTTTTCTGGCCCTAGCGCGTTTCTTCATGATTTTCGCATTTTTCGTTCATCGTGCCACTTTTCGTGCCTAAATTTATTGCTCGACTTGAGTTAGGTTTTCGATTTTCCCTTTTACTTAAAAGTGTTTTATGTTTTCTTTTTCATTGTTTATGATATTTGTTCTTCATCTCTTCATGCTGGGCGAGTTCTCCTCAAACTGCAATCATGTTTTTTGGAAATTTGAAGCTCCTCTCCAAGGTTTTTGCGTTTTCTCTTGGTAAGTCTTTTCCCTTACTTTCTCTTCGTTCCTCTTCTTTATTTTTCATGCGCGACTTGTTTTTGTATATGCGTTTTTATAATCTTATTCTCCTCTCATGTTTTTCGCCATTCCCACGCATATTCTTTCTCTTCATTTGCGTTTTTGGTCTTGCATGTTCTCATACTTCCTTTTCATGGTGTTTTTGTGTGTCATTCGTGTTTCTTGCTCTCGCGCTTTTCCATTCGCCCTCACGCGATGGAACTCTTACGTTTTGTTTCCAAAACCACGCATTTTTCTTTCTTCATAACGTTTTCAAATGGCATTCTCCTCTTCCTCGCGTGTCCTCCTTTCTATGCATTCCACTCCAACGTTTTTGTGTTAGCTTCTTTCCTTGTCGCCCTCTCAATCACGTTTTGGCACAAACACATTCAAGAAAGTTTTCCTTGGCTCTTATCCATATCTACGATGGCAATGAAACGAACTTTAATTGCAGCTCCATCCAAAGAAAAACAAATTTTTTGACTTCAAGAGTTCCATGTTGCAAAGAAAATGACAGAGCGCTATTTTTAAGCAACATTACATTTTTTTCCAAAATCACGCTTCAGATGCAGAGGCGCTGAAAAAGTGCACCCTGGCATTTTGAATTATTTTTCTAACACTGAAAAGTGCAGGAGCGCTATTTTTCAGCGCCCCTGCATCAAAGTCTGAATTTCCAAAAATGTAAGGGCGCTGAAAAAGTGCGCCCTTACACTTTTCACAATTTTTTCCAGATGAACTTCAAACTCGCTTGATTTACTCCTGAACTTCTTTCCTTCCATTTTGTGCATCGTTTTGCGTGCCTTGTCATCCACTCCATGCTTTCCCATCATTGTTGCTCGTTTCGTGCATCCCCATGCTACCTAACGACTAATGTTTGTTCTGGCTCAACACCTTGCAGTCTCTTATCAAAGATTTTCAAAGTCTGAGTGATCAAAGTTTCAGTTGTTCCTGATGACTGCCGGTAAACCATCGTCTTCACCAAAAGCAAAAGGCAAAATGAAATATAAATATCAAGGCATCTATCCGCCGACCGTAGTGGTCTCCAAGGTGGAAGAAATAAAAGACACAGAAGTTGGCCATCAAGACTTGGTTGATTTTGCGAAGCAAACAGAGATGAAGCCTCTTCCTGATCCAATGAGAGCAATTGTACACAATAACCTTCATTTGGTAGCTATGTTCCCTATAGCTGCACATAATACGGAGTTTGTTCTTCAGGTGGCGTCTCACTACATCAGAGAAAGTAGAAGTGTGATCGATTCTTCTGGGCACGAGATTCTGAGACTCGACCCTGATTTCTTTGACATTGTGTTTAAGGTTCCTCAAATGGAAAAATACATTGATATTTCTATGCAAAAAGCACAAGAGGTCTTTGACGCTGATCCCAACAAGGCTAAAAACCTGATAAATGCTCAATGGTTAAAGAAGCCTAAGCAATCTGTTTCTAGATGGCCAAAGGGACTCCTGCGAAGCAATTTCAAGGATGACGGCAATTTCAAGGATGACGTCAAATATATGATCACATTTTTAAGCAGAGTAAAAGGCTTGCCAGAATCGTCCACTTTTCACGATTGGATGTATGAATACATCAGGATTATAAGAAGACAAAAGGTGCACATTGACTGGGGCAAACAGATCAGTGATGAAATACATGAGCAGCTGATCAATGCTCCTTCCACATTGAAATTCTATATGACTTCTTACCTGGTGTACGCGGCGGCTGTAATGAGACAATTCCCAGGTCTATCTACAAAAGGGAATCGGATGATGGTACCTGTGTACAGATTTTTCTATCAACTGGAATTGAAGGAAAGCTTTCATCACTTCAAGTGGGTCACGGATGCTTTCTTCACACCTTTGCTTTTCAATTTTGATCCGGCTCTTGAAAGGAGGGTATCTGATGAGGCTTATAAGGTGGTGAGTAAAGTTGGAGGCCTATTTCTTCAATTTCCAACTTTTACTTACTTGAGAGTAGGGTGCTACACTGGCTGTCCCTACATGCTGCCACGTTATCCTTCGGATAAGTGGGTTCTCATGGAGACATGCAGACAGTTGATTTCAGTGCAAAAAGAACGAAGAAGTAACCACAAGCGTGGATTCAAGTTCCCACTGACCATTGGTAGATATACTATCCCAACTGTACAAAAGACTAAGTCTGTTTATGCTGAAATGCAGATCATGACAATCAAAACCTACAGGTATAGGTTTGATTTTGATTACCGAGATGTCAGAAAAAGGTTACAAAAAGGTCATCATCACAAGTACCATTTTGAAGACATTTGGGCTGATTGCAGAGATGAAGAAGCCATTCGCAAAATGGATTATTGCAGGTTGACTGTTCAGCAGATCAGAGATCTTGATATTGCTGACCTACCAGAGGATTTTGCAGATCCTGGTGATATCATGAATGCTGTCTATGATGAGCAAGGAGTTGCTAAAAGGCCGTTTCCTGCAATTCAATGGTCTAGGAAAGAAATTACCAGCATAAGAGAGAGATTGAAGCCAATCCTAGCCAACACTGCAGAATGGTTACATAAGCATGGTTATGAAATGAAAAGTTTCAGAACAGACTCGAAGGGAGAAGAATCCGAAGCAGGCTCACCAACAAGAACTCCAACAAAAATAAATCAGCGGCTGCTCCCACTTCTTCACGAAGAGGTCCCAAGATCAAGTTTACTATTGGCAAGAAAGATACCCAGTCCGTCCACAGAGACAGAAATCACGGAATCCAATCCATCTCGCTCTAAAGGTAAAAAGTCTAAAGAGGTAGATTCCAATGAAAAGGAACTTCAAGTGATCAATCCGCTGAAGATGAAGACTCAGCAGAAGCAGACTCCGATGTAGAAGAGGTTTCTGAAAGCGGGCAAGAGTCTGACGAAGATTCTGAAGAAGAATCTGAAGGTGATTTTGAAGGTGAACCAAAATCGGAGAGACAAGAGGGTGATCAACAGGAACCCGGGCATGATCAAGAAAGAACTTCTCCTCCTGAGAATGAAGTTGAGGAAATTCCTAGAACGTTATCGCCTATGATTTCCAATGTTCCTCATACCCCTCCAAATTCAAGAACTCCTCCACCTCCTGTTCCCTCGTCACCTATTCCTACCACATGCATTCCTGCAGTTGAGATATCCACTATCCCTGCAGCATCAACTCCGCTTGATACTCCCTCAGTGACAAGCATTCATACGGTTGATATACTATCAAGCCCTCCATTGTCCATTCCTAGCCTGTCTTCACCAACATATGATATCACTTCTGAAAATGAATTCAATCGTTTCATGAATGAGTCAATGCGTGATCAGCTCAATGTGCAATTTGCAGGAGCAATGATGACAGACACTTCTATTGTCACAATACCCATGGTAACTTCAGACGTGACAATAACTTCAAAAGTAACGATGACAACTGAATTGACAGTAAATCCAGAAGTTCACACCTCCTTTCTTCCCCCTTGGCTAATATCTCAAGTGTCGAAGCGGAAAAAGCAAATGATTTCTCCGGAGGAGCTCGACCTCGAAGAGATAGTCCTTCCAAAGGCTAAGGGAAGAAAAAGGAAAAAGTATACTCAAGGCTGAACGCTGATAAGTCTGGCCACAAGTATGCAGAGATTGGCATACCACCGCATGAAGAAGGTGATGTCAATATGGAAGACTACACGGTGACAAAAGTCCAGCTTGGCAAGGTTACCAATGAAAGTGCAAAGGCCGATGCGCAAGTGACATTGGATATCTTGCCTGGAAGACTGGATAAAGTAGAGCAAGCTCGCAATATGTACAAACAGAGGGCAGAGCATTATGCCACTGTTGTAAAGAGACTTGCAGGATCTCCAACTAATGCACAACCGCTGACAGTGGTAAGTATTGAAGACCCAGCTGTCAAGAAAACTGAGAAGTTCGCCTCCAAAGGCAGAGTGTTGTATGATTTTGTTGAGAAGATCATAGAACACGGATCTCGGATCATAATTGCTGCGGACGAGAAAACTACCTTGTTAGCCAAGCTCACCACAGAGCTTGATAAAGAAAAAAGTATACTTTCCCAGGAGCGCAGAGATATGGAGAAATGCCTGTTGTCATGGTCGGAGATGAAACAGGTAAAGCTCAGTAAATTGGTGGAAGTTGGGGTAATTCCTGACAAAGAAAAGTTTGTTGAGGTAAGAGAATCCTTGAAACATCAAATTCAAGTAATTCAATCTCTTACTGAAGATCTCCACCAAGTACAGGAAGATGTCGAAGGACATCGCGCTATTCTTGAAAAGGTATCAAAGAATTGCCTGGTCAACTCCTTGAGGAGAATCGTATCTTCCTGCCGGCCACAGAAATATCTCAGATCTTCAAAGAAGCTTCACTGCGAAATTGATTGGATACTTTAGACTTTTCTGTATTCTCAATTAACGCCAATTTGTGATATTAAGGCTCACATTGATAAACTCGAAAACGATCTTGACAGTAAGTAGCTGCCCCACCTATCCGCCATGAGATCGGACACGAATTCACACCATTGTGGATTACACCGCTGGTCCGGGAGGAGAAGTTCGTAAAGAGACCGTGAAGAAGCATGAAGACTCGTGCTCCAAAAGCATGGAAACATGAAGAAGCTTCTTCATCTGAAGAGTTAGACATTCGTGCATCCCTTTATGCATCTTGTAACATTCTCGACATCTCAAATGTCTTTTGTAATTGTAATTACACCAAGCTCAAGACGTAATCTTTGGAAAACAAATTACACTTTGACATTGGTCCGCTAGGGTGAGATCTCCTAAAATCGCTTCACCCAACTCTTCCTTAATTTCCCTCAATTAGATTCCCACCTTTGCTCATCCCCTTCTATATATAATGAGGGATTTCCATTGTGTTTATCCTTTTAGTATTTTGCAACGGCGTTGCCCCTTTGAAGCAAGTAATTGTGAAACTTTATGTTCATGCTTTGTGAATGAAATTTGATCAATAAAGAAGAAGATTGCAAGCCAGACTTTGTGTTGGATTCGATAATCTTACAAATTGATCTTATTTGGTGGTGATTAGGTGATGGAATCTGAAGGACTCTAAGTAATTTATGTAAAATTTGTGTTGCATCTATTATTTAGATTTGCATTTGTGTTTTGTTTATCTTTCGGTTGAATAATCTACAAGACTTTGTGCTTGTAATTATTCACGCTCTTTGGATACTATTGTTGAATGATCTACAAGACTTTGTGCTTGTAATTGTTCATGCTCTTTGATAATTTGGTTGGATGATCTACAAGACTTTGCGCTTGTAATTGTTCATGCTGTTCGAGGAATTGCTGCGTCTAAGAAGACTTTGTGCTTCTAACGTGACAAACGATACACTCTTCACAGATCCACCATTGATAAAGCTACGAAACGACTTTGTCCCTTTGTGAGCTTTCCCTTTTACTTTATTTGTTTATTGTTAATTACTTCTAGTATCTCTATGCTTTGCTTTGACAAGATAGAGGTATTGGTATTACTACTAGTTGATCGTTTAAAGTTATTAAGAATTGTGAACTTCCAACAGTGAAGCATTGTAAACATCTTCTCTGAAAAAAGAGAGAAGGATGAATGTAACACACCCCCCCACTTCGTAAGTTTTGTGTACATTTTGTAATTACTTGTTTGTTTTACTATCGCTTTTGTCAGCAATAAGGGCGCCTCCCCTTTCCGAGAGGAGAGATTTACATCTCACATAGCTGTGGCTGAAGTCCAAGTTGTGTAATCTATCGAAAAGCTGATTACATAATTTTCACCCAACACACTCCATGTGTGTAATTCCTATATATGCTTCATGTGTGCTAATATGAATACTTCATGCTTCATCTAATTCTTTGATATGTGTCCTCATGTTTGAATGCTTTTATGTACTTTGTGCTATGATCTACATATCTCATGTGTATTCTTGTATATGATCTTGCCAACATGTATTACAAAGCCTTGCGTGTATTCCTACATGTAATTCTATCACCTATAAGTAATCATCTGTTCTCATGTGAATGATTCATGCTTCTATGTATACTCTATGACTCTGTGAAGTGTGTACTACTGCTTACAACAAATGTCTTAGAAAAACTCCATGTGTACACTTCATGTATATGTTTCATGAGTCTATGATATGATTCACTTCTTCTGTATATTTAGATGTTTGCTTATGTCTTAAATATTTTCAACATATTCACTCCATGAATACTCTTCTCATGTATGCCGATGTTTGATTCATGTCTCATGTGTATTTGAATGCAATTCAAGACCTACGTGTATAGATGTTTGTGGCACTTGTATTCAAGTGTATGATCCATGCCTTGAGTGATTGCTTCATGCTTTATGTGTATATTATTAAGTATATTATATGACTATGATTCACACCATAATTGTATTCAAGAGTGACTTATGTATTCAAATGCATTCAAGTGTATACCACGCGATTTATGTGTATATCCAAGTGCCTACTATGACTTATGTGTAATCAAGTTCCTTCCGGATGGATACTTTGTGATTTATGTATGATCATGTGTAGACTTTGCGGCAGGAATTCATGTGCATACCTTGTATCTTACTTGTATTCATGTGTATATCTTGCGACTTGTGTGCATTCACACTATGCGACCTATGTATGAATATACTTTGTAATCCACATGTATTCCAAAATATACATGTATTAATGCCCCATTAAGTGTCTCCTTGTGTTAGCTTCACTCCACATGTGTCTTCAAACAAGATTACTCCAAGATGTCTTATGCTTAAAGATTAGCTAAATTTCGTTTGTCAAACTACTTCTTGAGTTAAGGAGTTGTGACTATTGAAGTGAAAAGATAATTGGAATTGTGATTGCTTGAGGACAAGCAATCTTGGGTGGGGAGGACTGTCATGTCCCCCGAAATTGTAAATATGAAATACTAAAATACTAATAAATAAATAAATAAATTGAATATCTAAGTGAATATCAATATATATATATATATATTAGGTAATATTATAATAAAATACAAGTACTAAACAATACAACAATTACTATTATTAAACAAATATTATAATAATAAAATATTAACAAATAAAATAAATTTCAAAATAAAAGTATGAGTAATTACCATTTAATATAAAAATGATCATTATATGTAGAAACCCTTGTTTCCCTTGTTTTCTGAATCTGACTGTTTTTTATTGTTTTGTTGTTTTTTTTGGTTTTTTGAGGTTTTTGCATGAATAAGAAGGAATGCGATTTTGAAAGGAAATTGATATAAAATTGCTAATAAATACAACAAGCTCAGATCCAACATAAATAGGCTTAGAAATGGATGTCTATTGATTGTATTATTTCTCTACAGCCATTACAATAATGAAACTCTGACATGCAGTTAAGATTAAACAAAATTATCAGATAAGAAACCTGATTTGCAGCAAGCTGATATATCATAGAAAATGGTACGGCCTCCAAGATCTTAACTTCTCCCTCAGCCAGATGCCAGAATAATGATCCAGAAGTCTAGGCGCCAACTGGGTAGTAATCAGAAGATCACAAAGGAAGGCGATTTAGCCTAAGCTGGAAAGTACGGCCTTTTATGAGATGGTACGCCCTGTAGCAGCAGATGTACGGCTTGAAGCTGCAGCAATAAAAGTACGGCCTTTATCTGTAGTCTCCAGATCTAATAAAAATGGGTGCATTTATGAAGAATCTCTTTCAACTGAATCCCACTCTAAAAACCCGGAATATATTAATCTCTGTGAAGCTCTGTGATCTCTTCTGTATGAAGAAATCTCTCTGTAATGCAATAGATCAGCTGGTATCTCACAGCCTCTGAATCGCAACACTGAAGATGGCTCGTTCTCCAATGTCTGTAGACAACAAAAACCCTAGGTTTCGTTCTCCGGAAGTAGACTTGATCAAATTTCAATATTCAATATCATTATGAACTTTCTTCACAATGAAAAATACTTATATTCTCAAGAGGGTCGACTTTTTCCTCAAAAGGCATCATTTAAATAAAAGTTAAATTTTAACTTTTAATTTTTCAATAGTCTCGACACACTTTTAATTATAAAATATAATTAAAAAGTGGTCCCTCTTCAATGTTGGTCGACCCCTTTAGAAAATCACTTAAGTTAGTAATATTTAATAATATTATAACTTTATAATATAAGCTCCAGATAATTAATATTTAATTTGACAATTAAAATATTAATATCTCTCTCAAAATATGTCCGATTCACGAACCGTCTGAAGCTGGTGAATAAGTGATTGATTTTGCACATGACCAAACCCTATTGCTAAAAATAGCAGGGGTGCTCCGCTGAATGACTAATACTGCTAAAAATAGCAAGTCAGGCAAAAGACGCCCGAATGAGCCCGAACGAAAGCCAACTGGAAAATTCAGACAATCCAAAGCCAAGCCAAGCTCCAACAAGACCCTCTATCCATCCTATCAGCCTACGAGGGTTGCATAATAGGCTAATTCTTACGAACTCTGATGCTCGCAAAATGGGGACATTACAGTCCACCCTCCCTGAAATTGCTTGTCCTCAAGCAATCTCTACTGCAAAGAAACCCAACTCCTCGGAAGGCCCCAAAGAAGAACTGTGAAGTGTCCCACACATCTCTAACTGTCTCCCGTAGCATCAACAAAAACACAACTGCGCAAGCTATCCCTGGATCCCAAACCCAGAGTGAAGGTCTGTCATGTCTGTCATCCTCAAGCTTCCACTGCGCTCTACTGCCTCCAACTTCACCATGCCAGAAGTGGTGAAGCAATCCACTGGGACCCATCGAAAACACAGTACCAATCCTGTCGCTACCTGGATCCCAACAAAATCTGTACACACATCCAACCATACTATGGGAATATGAACATCGGAAAGTATTTGTATCACAACAACTATCTCCATCCTTTGCTAGACTCCCATGGATGTGTTGACTAACCAAACCATCATGTCCACTGGCATCATAATCACCCTGTAACCATGTATCCGTATGAAACCACTGTGACACTAAAGTAGCAATCCCTGTCGGGTACATCTCATCACGATGAATAACTGATTGCTGCCCCTGCAAGTAATCTCCTGTAAATAGCTGAGTTGGGTACTTGCAGCTGCTAATCCCATCTTCGGAAGATGGTAACTCTGCACACAGTATTGGGCTACTCCCCTCAACTGCACCCAAAGGAAAATCCTGTGCATAAGGATTGTGCATCAAATACAGATCATGTACTAGTGGATCAAAAGTAAAACTATAGGCACTCCTCACTAAGTACACACTGCAAAACTCCTTTGTGATCTCTGTTTGGAATTTCGATGCACTAGGAAAATTCCAAACACTGCGATTATCGCTAAATCCTGAACTGGTTTTAGGAGTGTTATTGGCTTCCAACTTGAAGTGTGGATTATCATAGGTCGAACCACCATCCAACTCAAATAACGGATTATTCACAAATTGCACAATCTTCCTATTATGATTTGAATCATCCACCGCTAAGCCCCTGGAACAGTAGATTAAATCATACTCTTGAATTGGTTCATCAAACGACCGATCATGATCCACTGCATGGGATGAAATAACTGATTTGCTTCCAGGAAAGGGAAACAAATCATTATGAGAACCGATCTCCCACCTGAATGGTATTCTGCCTACCTCATGTGAAGAAGATGGAGTAGTGTTGAGAGTTGTCACACAACTCTTCGATGAATCAACTATTATGTCGCAAGAGCTAACAATAATCGCCCCTGCAACACCTGTCATGGGACTAACCTCAGGAGAACCAGGTGTAACATGTGGTTCCCTGCAACTTTCAACCAATGCACTCGTCCCATCTGTATCAACTGCCCCTGTAACCGTGATGGATGTAACCACATCCTCACTACAACCTGTGGATATATGATCCTCATTGACTGCCACTGTATGTAACTGTACTGTAACTGTAGCTAGTCGAGATTGTGCCAAACTTAACTTCGCGGTAAGCTCGTCCAACCGTGACTGAGACTCCTGAAGGGCCAACTGGGTGCTCTGCAACGAGTCCATAGTCACCTCAAGCTCATGCGTGAGCTCATCGATCTGCTTCTCCTTTCCCTTCAATGCATCATAACAAATGCAATCCCATTCGAGAAGAAAATCCCTGTCCGCATGTAGTTTTAGGTAGTTTTGTTTCATCATTCCAATTGCTTCTCGAAGTGCTTGTATCTCTGCAAGGGAAAAACCACTATCACCATGCTTATCTATCAAAGGAGTACTCCAACCATAGGTAGCCAACATCTGACGAGCAACATCAAAATGCTCAATGGTTGTGGCAATCATATTGTCATTCACTTTTAGTTGCCCAACCAAATGATGAGGATTCTGTAGCTTATGACCCCCATACAAGTTTTCCGGTTCACAGTATGCACTATGATATGAGGCTGATTCGTCATCACTCACTACATGATAAGCAACATCATGTGTGCTTTCATCCATGCACACCTCAACATCTAAGGTACTGCTGCTTTGTCCCTCAAAGGATGGCTCAACTGGCAAGGTAGAAGTTGCTGGTATGACAGTATCTTCACACACTTCTACTCCCAATGTAACTGCATGCCCATCCAAAGCACGATCCTGGGATTCCATATCAACATATGAATCTTCTAGCTTGTTTTCAAAGGTCTGATCTGGAAAATCAGACTCACCATGACATGAATCCTCCACATACAATGCATCATTAGTACCCAATTCCTGAGTACTTTCATGTGACAATTCAATAGGATCATTTCGCACATGTGAAAACACTGTTGTCTCATGCTCATGCAAAGTTTCATCATCGCTGTCATGAAAAACAGAAGTAGCCTCTATAGTAGAAACTTCTTGAGTCACCTCTTGCAAGGACGATGTAGATAAATCATTACCCAAAGCTGTTCTAGTGTCTCTTTGAATCAAATCAGCATGTCTATCAAATTCATCATATAAATTTCTGCATACTTCATAGGAATTTGAAGATACTAAATCATTCTGATGAAGAGTTGTATCATCTTTATGTGTAGATTCTCTATCCATTTCATGTGTAAACAATTCATGAGCTATAGTGTGATATTTCTTCCTTGCAAACTCTGTCTTATGGCAAAGACTCGGGTGCAAATCCATGTAACTCATGAAAGGAAGTTCCTTCTTAATTTTTTGAGGAAGAGTGCTATACTCCTTAAACATGCTAATCACTTCTTCTTCTTTGTTTTGTGGTGTTCTGTCAAAGGTAATCCTTTCTCTGACCTCAGGGTGTTTTGCTCCACTCATGGATTCCGGCTGCTAGCAGAGTGTATCCCGTGAACAAATCCTTCACTCCCTCACACCACTTGACCTCAGCCGAGACTCCTGTCTCACCCTAAATGTAGAGCCTAGTTGGCTTTGTCTGTGATCCAGTAAGCAGTCCGGTGCTCTACAGGATCTGCATCCACTCCCTGTCCTCGTCATGGTGGCCGGTCTCCCTCAGCGTCCCTAACCGCTACGGTTGCCACTACCAGCTGCTGTAGCACTTTATGTCGTTAGGCGGAGTTGTTGCACTCGTGGGAATGCGAGGTGTCTAAAACCGCATCGTCGCAGTCCCTGGGGTTTTGAGATATCATTTCCACAGGAATCTGCATTCCGCATCGACCATGTTTCCATTTGCCTAATCAGAAACCGGTTACTTGCGGCCAATCCAAGGCTCTCACTGCCCGATTATAATACACCTTGAGACCAACCTCTTGTGGCTGCATAAGATTACTAAACCCTCGGGATGCGGCGCGAGTTGCTTTCGGTACTGCTTGTAGAAACCCTTGTTTCCCCTGTTTTCTGAATCTGACTGTTTTTTATTGTTTTGTTGTTTTTTTTGGTTTTTTGAGGTTTTTGCATGAATAAGAAGGAATGCGATTTTGAAAGGAAATTGATATAAAATTGCTAATAAATACAAGCTCAGATCTAACATAAATAGGCTTAGAAATGGATGTCTATTGATTGTATTATTTCTCTACAGCCATTACAATAATGAAACTCTGACATGCAGTTAAGATTAAACAAAATTATCAGATAAGAAACCTAATTTGCAGCAAGCTGATATATCATAGAAAATGGTACGGCCTCCAAGATCTTAACTTCTCCCTCAGCCAGATGCCAGAATAATGATCCAGAAGTCTAGGCGCCAACTGGGTAGTAATCAGAAGATCACAAAGGAAGGCGATTTAGCCTAAGCTGGAAAGTACGGCCTTTTATGAGATGGTACGCCCTGTAGCAGCAGATGTACGGCTTGAAGCTGCAGCAATAAAAGTACGGCCTTTATCTGTAGTCTCCAGATCTAATAAAAATGGGCGCATTTATGAAGAATCTCTTTCAACTGAATCCCACTCTGAAAACCCGGAAAATATTAATCTCTGTGAAGCTCTGTGATCTCTTCTGTATGAAGAAATCTCTCTGTAATGCAATAGATCAGTTGGTATCTCACAGCCTCTGAATCGCGACACTGAAGATGGCTCGTTCTCCAATGTCTGTAGACAACAGAAACCCTAGGCTTCGTTCTCCGGAAGTAGACTTGATCAAATTTCAATATTCAATATCATAATGAACTTTCTTCACAATGAAAAATACTTATATTCTCAAGAGGGTCGACTTTTTCCTCAAAATGCATCATTTAAATAAAAGTTAAATTTTAACTTTTAATTTTTCAATAGTCTCGACGCACTTTTAATTATAAAATATAATTAAAAAGTGGCCCCTCTTCAATGTTGGTCGACCCCTTTAGAAAATCACTTAAGTTATTAATATTTAATAATATTATAACTTTATAATATAAGCTCCAGATAATTAATATTTAATTTGACAATTAAAATATTAATATCTCCCTCAAAATATGTCCGATTCACGAACCGTCTGAAGCTGGTGAATAAGTGATTGATTCTACACATGACCAAACCCTACTGCTAAAAATAGCAGGGGTGCTCCACTGAATGACTAATACTGCTAAAAATAGCAAGTCAGGCAAAAGACGCCCGAATGAGCCCAAACGAAAGCCAACTAGAAAATTCAGACGATCCGAAGCCAAGCCAAGCTCCAACAAGACCCTCTATCCATCCTATCAGCCTACAAGGGTCGCATAATAGGCTAATTCTTACGAACTCTGATGCTCGCAAAATGGGGACATTACATTATAGGTAATATCATAATAATAAAGGAGAGTATATAAAATAGAATACAAACTATGAAATATAACTAAACATCAAAATAAAGGCAAATATTTCCAAACAACACAAACATATCGATGGGTCAAAAGAGTCGACCCTTGGTGGTGAATTGGCTCCAACACCAAGTCTTGGAAAAGTCACGTCTCCAGCAAAGAATTCAAATGGAGGGTCAACACAAATCTAAAGGAGATTACAGAGATTCAGATTGGTGGTTGCTTGCAAACTGTTCAGAACTCCATGATAGCAACACGTCTCCCTTCAGTTATGACTAGTGCATCCCTTATCAGGCATATACCCTCTATAAACTCCTATATAGCCACTTTGCGAGTACCCTACGCCAGAGAATGAGCAACACTCCACCTCAGAAAGCCACGTACAGGTCTAAATGATTAATATGCCTCCAAATAAGTGATTTAGCATTGATGCGAAGTGCATAGGAGCAGCATACATGAGTCACCTCCCTCTTATGTGGAACACATCCTCTTTAAAAGAACTCATAGCTCTCCAAAAGGACCACATCTCTGCCCAGAAATAAAGATAAATCAGCGCCTAGGGTTTAGGAAGTAGCACAACCTTTGGAAGGTGAGACCTCTGTAGAATGAAGATATTTGATGCAGCCACTATAAGTTTAGTGAGGGGATATCACCAAGATGATCAAAGAGAAAGATATACATAATCCAAGAAAGAAACAAGGGTATTTGCAGACCGATCCAGGCAGCAAGGTAAGTAACGTATCAAGAATAAATAAATGGTAATAAATGAATATATTAGGAATTTAGTAATGGTTGATGTTTGTCATGTATATTTAATATATATGATAAATATAATTATAGCAAATATAATATGTTTCCTATATATAATTCATATGTCTAAATATAATTTGTGGTAATTGATAATTATATATATTCAATATATATATATATATATATATTGAGACTCATAAATACCTCATGAGTGGTGGACACATACAATATATATAGATAAATAATATATTATTTCGACTATCCAATAATGATGCTTGTAGCAATTCTTGAGCCTTATAAGTAATAATGACCCTATACATTCACTATGAGGTTAAAGGATATAATATTCCATCTATGGGATCCTGAAAGATGTTTTATACATTATAGAAGAAACATTCATAGTGGGTGATGAGGAAACGAATAGTCCTTTGACAAGAATGAAATATTTGTATCATCTTGATCTTATTAGATGTTATTATTGATCTCTAATGTTTCTAATGTCTCTTCGAGGAGCACCTCGTATGCGAGATTTGGGTTTAAGTGGTTCCACTAGAAAGGGGTCATTACAGACTTTTCTTGCCTTTTCCCTTGTCATAATATACTTCTTCGCTTCTATCACTTCCAACCTATGGACATTTAGCAACAAAATGACCTATATTACCACAATTAAAGCATTTAAGAGTATACTTACCTTTACGCTTGATAGTTCCTTTATTGAACTTCTTCACAAAGTTAGCCTCTTCCTCATCGCTTGAACTTTCACTTGATAAGGGTCCTTTGTTCTTCATTATTCTCAATGCTTTAAAGGCAACTTCATGTTTTGATGATGTTCCTTTCTCAGTCCTCATTTCGTAAGTGGTAAGTATGCCATGTAACTCATCCATCTTCAAAGTGCTTAGATCCTTCATTTCTTTAATGGCGGAAACTTTTGCATCAAATCTCATGGGTAGAGATCTTAAAACCTTTTGCACAACAACCTCATCCTCAATATTTTCTCCAAGACAACGAATGGCATTCACGAGTTCATCCATGCAGAGAAAGTAGGCGGCAACATTCTCTTCATCCTTCATCTTCAAACTCTAAAATTGTCTCTTGTGGGTTTGGACCTTTTCTTTTTTCACTTTCCTCGTCTCCTTCATAAGTCGTTTGAAGCTTATCCCACATCTCTTTTGCCGATGTGCCGATGTGCAATGCATGACTTTGAAAAATTTGTATTCAGTTAGACCACTTAGAATTGCATTCATAGCTTTAGCATTGTTCTCACTTGCCCTCTTTCTAGCTTGATTCATTGATGGAGTAGATGGTGCCATAGCCATCCACCACAGATTGTCATATATCAAATCCATGGACCATCAAATAAATGCACATCCTCATACTCCAAAAAGCATAGTTGTTTTTGTCGAACAATGGTGCTCGGCTTGAGGAAAACCCTTCTTGACTCACCATGTGTGTTCTTAAGATCTTTCCTTCAAGCGGTTAGACTTTCTTCGAAGGAACCTGGGTCTAATACCAATTGAAGAAAACAAATACACACTTATACTAAAAGGGGGGTGAATCGGTATAGGACCAACTTTTTCAATTTTTAACTTTAGCAACCATAAAACAATAATCAAGGAATCCACACAAGCAAGATCTAGCAAATTATAACACACACAATTTTATGTGGAAACCCTTGTGGAGTAAAACCACAGAAAAATATTGCTTTTATAGAAATCTTCTTAGAACTTCATAGGCATCAACCCACAAGAGACACCAATCCCCTCCACTGAGCACCAACTCAACAAGAGACACCGATCTCTTTGAGCAAGAGGCTCCAACCTCTGAATCTTGTTGATTAGAAGGCACCGACCTTTGAAATACAAAGTAATGATGGTATCGTCGGATTTGCCCTAGATCCCTTCAAAAATATGCCCGCCTCTACACACAACTCTACCTTGAATCTTTTCTCTAAAACCTCTACTCAAATCTGCAAAAAGTGATTCAAAATATGCCCACAAATCTGATCACAAAGATGCACTACTTCCACAAATATTTCTGCTCATAGACCTGCAATAATGCACATTAGAATCTGCTCATATTCTTTGATAATTTCTGCTCATAAGGGCTGCAACCATCTGCTCATGAAGTCTGAAATAATCTTCTCATAGTCTTCAAAAACTTCTGCTCACATAAGCTGCTCTTCTCTGCTGTAAGTCTGCTCTGAAATTAGGAATGATATTCAATGAATGATTGATAAAATGTCCCTCAACAACCACCTATTTATACATCTTTAAGAGGCATCTTCAACCAATAGTCATAACCCTTCAACAAGGTCAGCCCAGCAATATTTCTTTTAATTTTAATTTTATTTTTAAACCCTTCAACTTTGGGTGCCTAAATTCAGGCTGGCCCAGCAGCCACCAAAAATAAATTAAATTTTTATTATTAAATGCACAAAGGGGTGCCTACCTAGCAGAGGTTGGCCTAGGCAAGAAACACATTCAAAATTTATTTTGAATTTTTTATTTTAAACTCAAAGGGGGGGCGACCAAGACATTGTAATGTCCCCCTTTCTGGGATTGCCTAAAATCTTGCCCTAAGATCACAAGTTTAATGTAGTTAGGGTTATAACCAGTGTTCCACGGGGACGCATCCCCCCGGAAAAACCACCCGTTTCTGAGACGGGGATGTTTCCAAGATGGGGAGACGCCTAGGAAACATCCCTCCGCCGTCCCCCCGTTTCTCCGCCGTCCCCCCCGAAGTCCCCCCATCGCCCCAAAGTCCCCCCGTCCCCCCGAAGTCCCCTTTTGGGAGACTTCAGGGAAACTTCTGGGAGACTCCAAGGAAACTTCTGGGAGACTTCCAGAAGTCCCCTCCACCCAAGGAAACTCCAAGGAAACTTCTGGGAGACTCAAGGGAAACTTCTAGGAGACTCCAAGCAAAATCTGGGAGGCTCGAAGGAAACTTCTAGGAGACTTCCAGAGGCATGAGGCCATTAGCCTGGAGCCATTTACTATTAGCATTTACTATTTTGTACTCTGTTTTTGAAGTTTTGAAGTTTGAACATTAATGATACAAGGATAGTTGATTGTAATTATGATTCATGAATCGTGCTTATGAAACTCAAATTATGAAACATCTAGTTCTTGTTGCATTTTCCAATGTCTATTTTCATTTTGATTTTCAATGTTCAATGGTTCACTAGTTCAATGAAATGATATATCATTGCAATGTGTTATTGTGTTTAAACTTTAAACTTTTTAAGTTTTAAGTTTTGTTTTTATGTGTTAAGTTTACTTATTCCTTAGGCTTCTACAGTTATATAATTATATTGTTATAAATCTTTTTATAACTAATTTTTTAAGTACTATATGTATTTCAGCGCCACTCCCCCACTACCCCCCCACCGCCATCCCCTCGCCATCCCCCTTGTAACGAACACACTTGTACGATAAAATTAAAACTTTACAATTCATACATAAAAGTAAGAACAATACCATTTTGATTAAACAATTTCTTTTCAAAACATAAATAAGAAACATCTTTTGCATCTTTAAACTATTTCATTTCAAATGAAATTACAAATCATGAAGAGAAACATACATACATAGCCCGTAGGCTTTTGACATCAATAGAAATAAGGTCCAGGAATCCGTCCTGTCAAGCTTTGGAGCATCCGTCGGGTGTTCGTGGAGGAGAAACATCACTCGAGCGTTTTTCCGCCAACCACAGACTTATAATGCGGTCCCCCGCACGATCATTTTTCAATGAACGGCCCTCCCTTCGAAGAAGAGATTGGTTGGGTAACCTTTAATGACTACCAACTGGACATAGTGCTGTGATTCTACAAAACTAGCTTTCGTGCTAACGGCAAATCTCAAACTAGGTTGTATTTCGGAATCACGGTGAACTGACAGTGTAGTACAACAACTAAATGGTTCCTTACACTACTTTGGCCAAAGTGTTTACGTTCAACGAAGAACATAGGTCATATGTCACATTCACTAGCCAGGTTCAACTTGACTTAAGGCTATCTTAATTCTACGCGTAGATTGGTCTATCGGGGTAGTCCGTACCCTAGACTTCCTACAACATCTTATAGTTGGAAAGAAGAATCCATTTAACAAGTTACTACAACTGACGCCCTAATTCAGGATATACACATCCTAGGGATACAATAACTTGACTAAGTTGATTGTATTTAGATGTAGACTATAACTTGCAATTATTCTTGACTCACTCCTAGTACTTATTATTTATACCCAAGCATATGCTCATTATATAGAGCCATTTAAACACAATGCAGATTACTTTCCATTAACTAATGTAAAACGTACACCACTGACAACAAAAGCCAGGAAAAGACTATATTCATGATAATGGTTAAGAAACTATTATTCTTTTTAATTCAATCTTAAGACAATCAAACTCATTTCTTTCCAGCCATGACTATAATTCAGAGACCTATCAGATTACTCTGGAATACTAGCTAAATATGTAAAGTAAGAGTTTAGCATGCCTGATTTAGCTTTTCCACAGGTTTGGAAGATAGCTCCTTCACTGGCCTTTACTCAGATCACTTTCAGCTTGGATTCTTGAAACCAAATACTCAACACAGTAAAAGGGCAATTCCTGATTACTCCTCTTCTATTCAAAGATTACCAGCAATTTCAAACTTCTGCTCTCTTGTTCAGAGAATACCTCACATTAACAAAATAACTTAGCAATTTCTCTACTATGGCGAATTCACTTTTTAGCTATAAAATGCTCAAGAAAACTTGACTGTAAATTCGTGTGTGTAAGAATGCCAAACGCAGGTATATTTATAGGTTAATTTTAAAACTGATTTCCACCTTCTATGGCGCCAGAACTGCCAGCAGGTTGAAGAATGTTTCAAACTAAAAACGTGTATCAATATGGTGAGGGTTTCGACCTCCATGTTTGACAGCAAGAAGTTTATTTCATTTCGAATTTGTTTCAGACTGTTAAAAACGTGACAACTCTCAATCTGGCGCGTTTTTACAGTTAGGTTAAATGCCAAGTTTCCATTTCAGACTTTTTCCTTGCTCAAATGGCGTCCACATTTCATTCTTTTTGCAAAGCATGAAATATCTCATCTATTTTCCGACGCCTGGCCCTAGTCGCGCGATTTCTCTGTGCGTTTTTTCATTTTCCTTCAGCATTTTCGCGTTTTTTCTTCTTTATTTCGCTTTGGTAAATCTTCAATATTTTAATAAAGTTTTCAAAGTAAAAATGACGCATTTATTCAAGCTCATATTTGAAGTTTAACATTTCAACGAATTCATTTGAGAAATCCGCGATTTTAAGAATTTCGCGATTTTTATGCTCTTCCCAGATTTGCATTCTTATTTATAAAAGTGTTTAAAATGTTTAGTTTACATTTCATTTGATCTTTTATTTAAATATATTTTATATATTCTATTAAAATACTTGTATAATTATTTAAATTATCAATTTAAATAATATTGTATACATTTTAAACTATATTATATAATATTAAATATATTGAAATACTTATCTTTATACATATATATTCATTTACATTATACATTAAACATGTAAATTTATATATATGTATTCGTATAATTTCAGAGGCAAGATATCGTTTCAATATATAATTCATTTATCTCGTTAGCCGTGGGTATGTATACTTGTATATATATCTGTATATATACTACATGTATAAGTATCCATAAATACATTTATATCGACACATACGTATGGCATATCCATCTGCTTAATACGTTTGTATCGACATGAATGTACTTATGGGTACTTGTACATATCGTATTCGTATGTACAAATACACATATACACCTCTAACCAGAACTTATCATTTATAAGGTTATACTGGCAAGCATCACTTGTTTACACATTCAGAAGAAGACACGACTCCTAATGATACTAGACAAGCCTACAGATGACTTACCTTTAACCAGAACAATGACTTAGCTTACACAGTTCTAAGGTTTGTGTGTGTATGTCCAGTTGGTATCCATTGCTGTTTACCCGACCAAGTTCTTCCCCGAGTGATATCTCTCCTCTGTCTCGAGGTACAAACCTGTTTCCTGCAAATCATGACATGGTAACGGAAGTTATTTGCTCAAGACCAAAGCAATATACATTAAGCATTGTAGAAAGTTAGAACAACATTATTTCATAACTCCATATGCTATTCTCATTCAAGATTTACACCAATAGAAGCATCAGATAAAGAGACAATCATTTAGGATACATCCAATTGATCACAAGAACAATTCAATTTATTCAACAAAAAGATTCAACATTTACAATGTACATCCTATGAATAGTAGCTATACAATCGGGGTAACACCCCGCCGCCCCCAAATTTAGGGCCCCTGCCTCCCATCTTGAAACGCTGGCTCCCCTCACAATCTCCGCCCCCGCCCCGAACTCCTTCCGTGGAACACCTATAACTCTTTCACCACTTAAATATTTCAAGCAAGATGTACCCCGCTTTAGTCCCAAGAATCATGTTAGATAATATTTGAAATATAATTCATATGATCAAACATATATAATAAATGCCTTAACTATTTAAACTATGCAAAAATACATAACTATTTCAAGACTATATAAACTACCAATATCCATAATGCATAGTGGAAGTTTAATTATAATAGGACTTGGATGAGAAGCATGATAAGTTTGCTCGAAGCTATCCATCTAAGCCCAGAGGCACGCAACGTCTAGACTAAGACAACCCACCCCTTGGCCCTACAATAAAAATATCCAAATCCAAGACAATTCCACCTCTGACGCTGACAAACTTTAGTGGATATACTTTGTATCAGTTTCCTATTCATGTTGCTCCTCGCTCCACTTGGGCGATGGAAACTCCGAATCCCACCCCAACAAATCACCAACTGTTAGGCTTGGCCTAGACAGTGCTCCTGGAAAGTGTCTGCAAATCCCATTCCTGCTGAGCATGGCCCATTTATGATGCACCCCTGGCCCAAGGTGGAATTCCATATAATTCCCATCCCGAGGTGGGCCCACAGAGCCTGAACCATGATCTCCTTAACTGTTTCCTTCTCAAACTTTCACTTGACCAGAAAAGATACATATAACAGATACAAGGAGTATGGATGGAGACATCCATAGTGACCCAGACCCAAACCCCACTCCCAACTCCCACAGAAGTGACTTTAATTCCCAACCTAGACTGCCTGTTCTGTTCCTGCAGCCCCAGGAGATTCTAATATTCTAAACTTATTTCAAGACCCTTTATTGAATAAACCTTTAAAGACACACAATATCATTAAATAGAGCCAAATTTGATCACATACACAAGTATACATTGATCACATACATAAAGTGTAATAAATTGTGCTTGATTGCTGAAGTAAATATAATAATTTAGATATATAAATATAGTCAAATGTATACAAACTCCATGGAATATTGTTGGCATTTAAATTCGCACCTCTGGAATGCGGATTTGAAAATGGATAGCTATGCACAGATAAACTGCTCTTCAAATTAGGAGGGGAAGCTCCCTCTTGCTGATGGTGTTTGAAAGAAAGTAAACTAAAACTAAGTTGCCTATCTTTTTGATCAGCTTAGAGCACAAGGTTTTTTAAACACAGACGCCGCAGCTGAGATTTTCTGATATAAGAAGTTCAACAACGACTAACTTAAACTAAAGACGTTCCTAACCTCTCAAGTAATAGCAGAGCAAGATAAGTTAGAAATTAACAAGGTAGATTCTTTGACAAAAATACTTCAATAATCTCTCTTTCAACGAACACCTACACACTTCACTGCAAGTTGAAATAAAGATCATAAAAGTACATAGATAATCAAATCCGGTATCTTGGACTCAAGGCAAAAGAGGCTCATGATTTTATTACTCAAATCTCCTAAACAAAGCTCACTTCTAACATGCCTTGAACAAGAAATTGCAGCTAAAAAGAGGCTTGCAAACTTATTCTAACACAATAGAAAACAAATAATCACACTAACTCCTTGTTGGCTAAAGAGGCTCAACAATTTGCTTATCTCAACACAAATGAACAATACTTGAGCAACAAATAGAAGGCAAAATAGGCTCAGCGTTTTGTTCTCACTAGCACGGTTCCAACTAAGTGAACTGAAATTGAATAACAATTTGCTGCAATTCAGGCTCGCAATTTTGCTATGACAATAACCGCTAAAAAAACTAAATGAGCAGAAAAAAGCTAAAATCTCCTAAAATCTCCTAAAATGAGTAGGGAACCCTAAAATCTCCTTGCTTTCACAATCTAGGGCTTGCTCAGCAAGCAAGCTTTATTACTAAATCTAGAAAGATAAAATCCTAGAAAGCAGAAAAAAGCGGGAAACGCCAACTATTACATCTTATCTTCTTTCTATCCTCAAAGAATGGATAAGGATTATTCCAAGAATAGGTGAAAGCGGAAAGAAAGCTTCTAGAAGAAAGCTGCTTTAAAGCTTGATCACATCCGCTAGGAAGTTAGAGATTGTGTCCCAGTTCGGTGCATCTATGCCATCAACAGCAAAGCACCGCTTTTCAAGAATATCTTCAGCATCTGCAATAGATCTCAGAAAATCTTCGACCTCATTGGCCGCTTTATCGAACTTTGCTGACATCACTGAAATATGGCCTATCCTTCCGCCAACTGGACTACAACTGTGAACAACACTCTGAAACTGATTTTGCACTTCCTCAAGCCCGATGTAGGAACCATCTTCAAGACTGTATTGAGAGGGGATCTCTATGACGAATTCGCTAATAAAAAGAAGAGCTTCAACCACCCTTTGTCTGTAGACGATGAATTCTTCAAATGTCCTCTCATAGGTTTTAACTTTGAAAACGTGACGCTCCCTCCAGGCAAGGATTTGTTTCTTGTGTTCTCTTGAAACTGCTGAACTGTAAGCCGTGTCTAAATCAACAATGATAATCTCATGTCTCGGTTTTGCTTCAGCCAGTGTTTGTTCAAATCCTTGGATACCTTGACGTAGCTTATGAGCGCCTTCCCTTAACTGGAACATTTGTGCCAAGATCTCCCTTCCTCTGACAATGAAGCTCTCGATCCACTCCTGAGTCTCTTTCCCACATATGACCAACTATCTTAACTGATGGTGATCAGCTAGTGTCTCCAAGACCTGGGGTAGCAACTGGGTTGTTTGTGAAGAACCATGGACAAGGTTAGAAATGAAAAGCCTGAGCTGCTGATTTTCAGCCTTGAGGGCTGCCTTGTCTTCTCCATCTTTAAGCACTCTTTCTTGAAGGTTTTCGGATACAACTTTGAAGAGACTCAAATCTCCATGTCTGGTATTTCTACCGAGATTAGCCTTGACCATGACGAAATCATCCATATTCACCTCATCTCTGTTCTTGTCTTCTGGGGGCACTGCAGTCTCCATGACTATCTCGTTATCAGGATTCCTATCAAAGTGAACTTGCTTATTTTCCTTCTTCTTAGGAGGTTCCTGATAGATGTTATCGAGATCATCAACACTCACTTGATATGAAGGCCTTCTTCTAACCCTTCCTAAGGAGTTCTCAAGCCAAGACACAGTAGTATCTTTACTAACTTCCTCAGGAGGTACTGCTGCAATCTCTTCATCATCTTCGATATCAAGATCAATGTGAATTGGTGTAGAACCTGTCAAAGGTACAAAAACATGTGTTGAAGGTGGGTCCTTTGCTTCATTTTGAGATACGGGCTCGTCAGGAGGAAATTCTGAATCAACTGTAGGCTGCTCCTGTATGACTATGCCTGAGAAATCCAACCTTCTTTTTACATTTTTATTTGATCTACAACCTTTGACGCCATCTTGAGACTAACTTTTACCCTTTCCCTTTGACTGTGCTCTGGAAAAAGAGGGAATTATCCTTGGCGGCTCTGCTACTGGAATGGAGTTCTTCCTTTTAAGCACTAAGAAAACCTTACTATGCTCAATGACTTGTCTTGTTCTGTCTTCAACTGAAAGAGATTCTTTGTTTGCCCAATTAACTTGTGGTAGAGGCTGATCCTCGATTCGTTTTTGAGTGTACATCGGGAGAAGCACATCTTCATCATCATCAGAGAGCCCTTCTATATCTTCATTTAAGCAGTCTTTCATCTGATGGACAGTTAGCCTGCTGTAACTACGCCTTCGCACTTCAAACTCATCTGCACAGTTAGCCCAAAAATCTTCAAGTGCGGCTATGTGATTATAGTTCTTCTCCAATCGGCCAACGTAGACACCATGAGGATCAAATGATCGCCTCTCGCTGTAGGACTTGAGGCCGAATTTATCTAACTCTTCTCCAATTGTCCTGGCATTTGCAGCAGTCCGCATGTATAAATACCCAACCCTAATGGAAAGTGAAGAGAGGGTTTCTTTCTATTCCTCAAGACTGTGTGGACACCGTGAGCCTGCCTCAAGAATTCCATGAAGATGACCTCATCTGACGGATACCTTGGCAACATGAGTGGGGCACCTGAATAACCATAGACTCTAAGATAGGTAAAGGTAGGAAACTGTATAAACCAATCCGCCCATTCCGCCATTGCTGCCCTGGCAACTGAAGAGATGCGGACGTGCAATTCGTTGTCCAAGTCCTGCACTGTGTACATCATCCTTCTGTAGTGGTGCAACAACTTTGTGAATTCCAACTGGGGATAATAGTTATATATGTGTTGTACGCTCAACGATCCCTTGGTGTTCAACCCTCTGAATTGACCTTGATAGGCCACCAGGTAGACTAGGTATGACACCATGTGGAATACATGAAACTGGAAGTATTCTGTTATTTGCTGATGTAGGCAGTCACTAATCAAAGTAGGCCAATCATAGAATTCGGTTTTCTTCATGATGTGAGGTATGGCATAAAACATCCAAGGTTGGAACTTGGTGGCATCTTATGAGCCAGTGACCCTGTTGAGCAAAGTGATGATGATGGCAACCTCGTCCTTGAACTCCCCTCGCCCAACATTCTTGGGCAATGTTTATGTTTTTCTTTCATCCATCTCTGTGCAATCTTCTTGCTATATTTATCTTTATGCATATTCCACATCCTTTCGCATTCATCCTTTGAAAGAGTTACGCTTTCAGGCCACGGGGGAATGGAAAAACACCTTTCGACCATATCGGCTTTAACTGCAAATCAATCTACCGTTGCTACTGGATCTCCTAGTAGCTTGCAATGCTTAATGCAGCGCATTACGAACTCAAGACTCTGAGCGATTATAAATTGGCGCTACTGCGAAGTCCAGAATGTCCTGGTTCTTGATTGAAGTGTTACTGCTCTCTCCAAGGCATGTAGATCGAAGACCGCTTGACATGCAAGTCCGTTCAGCTTGTTTTGATATAATTGTGAAAGAGAACTGATTCGACTTGAAAACATTAGAAGTGTACTCCATTTAGAAAACTCGAAGAATGACTGTAAACTCGCCTTTTCAAACAAGTCTTGAACAATTTCTATTTTTAGAATGCTGATTTTTGTGCTCCAACGGACAAATTTTTGAGAATTTTTTCTGAGATATGGGTTTTGTTCAGGATATTGATGCAAGACAACCCAGATCGTCCGTTTTTGAAAATTTTGAATTTTGCCTAAAAAAGCAGCAAACCCTAATTTCTTCAATTTTTCCCGAAAAAAGCTGGCATCTGGGTTTTATTCAGAATAAGATTAGAAATGGACCCAGTTGATTGGATTTGCAAAACCCTGACGTTTGATTGAAAAAGCAGCCAACCCTAGATTTTGAACTTTCTTGAAAAAAAAACTGCGATATGGGTTTTCTTCAGAAGACTGATTGGAAAGGACCCAGATGGTTGAAATTTGAATGCACTGAGGTTTTCACTGACATGCAAAATAAAAGCACTTGCTGCAACTTGATGAAGTTCTTTGAAAAATTCTTCAGAAGATTGAGGCAAAAAGACCTAGATGACTGAAAAATGGAATTCTTTGGCCTTCTGCTTGAAAATTTTGATCTTCTAGAGCTAAAAGCTTGAAAAAGCAAGGGTTTATGCTTGCTGGTCTGAAAAATCTGATGTAAAACCAGCAAAGATGGATTCTTGAATCACAAAAATTCTTCAAACTTGCTGCTCCAACTTTCTCCTCTGGATGCTGCCTGCAAAAATAAAGAAAAATACATGAAAGAATGATGTTAAATAGACTTTAGGGCTTTGGATTAGGTTTTGCTTTCTTTGCTTTTATTTCCAAAACCCTAAAACTCAGTCTCCTTGAACTTGGACGCCATCCTTCACTTGGCAATTTTGAAACTTTTTGAAAATCTCAAAAATTCTCTAAGGCATGAAAATTTGGGCGCCCTTCTTCACCAGGGGCGCCCACTTCTTTCAGAGTTAGCCAAAATTTTATCATTTTCAACTTTCCTTCATTTTGACATGCTACTTCCCCTCCGATTTCCTGTTGACAGATTAATCCGACAGGCGAGCTAAAGGTTTCATGGCGGGGCCTGACTGATTATGAGAAAGAAGTTCTGGAGGCATCTCTGGCGAAAGACTTCATCTTGACTTCCAAATTCGTGGGAGCCTTTTCCTTCTAGGGGCGCCCATTTCTCCCAGAGAGCCATTTTCATGACTTTCAAAATTCTTCATTAAATCCCTTCTATAGACGATCTCGTCGAAACTTGGAGCTCCGGGCATCGGATTGACTGAAGACTATGCTCATCGCGAAGCTGACGAAGAATGAAGAGGGGTCTTCTGGAACGATCTTCATCAAATAATGATTTTAAGGCCCCCAAAAGTTTGGGCGCCCTTCTTGACTGGGGGCGCCCACTTTCACCAAAGTTTATTTTTTGATTTTCTGTGTTTGCTTCTGAATTTTGGTTCTCAGCCTTTGTCGGACCCTATATTCAGCTTCTCACATCTGGTGACTGCGAACTCCGGTTGACGTGCTGAGTGTCTCACTGGAAAGCTAGATCAACCGAGATGAAATCACGTTAGAGCCTTATCTACAATTTCACTCGTTTCACCTCATGAAAGCTTGGGCGTCTTTCTTCAACAGGGGCGCCCATTTTCTCAACACTTAGTCAAATTTTCAACATTTTCAACTTTCCTCATTTTGACTCCAGTGTGGATCTCCCTTGTTCAACTTTGAATTCCGGAAGACTGAATCGCCTGTTGACTGCGCCGCTAAATCCACTGCGAAGCTGACAGAAAAGTGAGGAAGTTTGACTGGAGGCTTGAAACCCTAATTTATCATATGATGCCCTAAAAAGGTGGGCGCCTTTCTTCAACAGGGGCGCCCAAACTTGCCAGTGTTAGAAAATTTTCATAAATTTTCAATTTTCTTTCTCATCCTTTGTGCACGTTCATCATTTCATCTTCTGTCGAATACCTCAAACGTTGGATCTGACACCTGGCAGCCCGCTGACCTCCATTGATGACCTCAGAACTCCAGAATGCTTCTAAAAAAGCATAATAGACCCAGTAGGGCAAAACTGATCATTTTGAGATTCTGACTGCACTAGCCTGATGCGGACGCATTTTGAGCCAATCAAAATCAGTTTGGACCCTGTCGGACCAACTTTCTATTTTTAGAAAATTTTGCCAGTATCCGTTTTGAGAGAAACCCAGAAAACGTTACTAATTTTAGAAAATTTCTAAAAATAGCAATTTTCCTAAAATTTAGGGATAAAAAACTGAGATCTGGGTTTTGTAGATTAAGCTGCTCTTAGAAGACCCAGATCATCAGAAATTGAAAATTTTGCGTTTTAACCCCTCATGCAAGACATGCACACCCAAATTCTGACCTTTTTGACTGATTTAACAAGACTTCTATTGATTTCTTCAAAATATCTAAGTGTAACAAAAATTTTAATTTTGGGGTACAACAAATATGAAATCCATGACATCAAATGTTCCAAACAAATATGAAATATCAAAACAATAACTACAAGTCTATGGCTCAAAGGAGTTTGCATCCTTCCTACGAAGGCATCTAAGGTGGGTCCTAGATGATGTAGCAACTATAGCCATAGTCTCTGCTTGTGACTCCATGCCACCCTCACCAACATTAGTTGTGGATGAGTTTGCTTGTGCTTTAGCCTCCTCCTCTGCCATGGCTATAGCCTCAGCCTCTCTATCTGCCCGGTCAACCCAATCAAGGTCCTCATCACTAACACAAGTATACATCAATCATATAAGTATAAATACAAATTGTGGCCGAGCTGCTCAAGGAAATAACACACTTAGATATATAGTCAAAGACTCAAATCTATACAAAAATCATCGAATATGAAATCCATGACATCAAATGTTCCAAACAAATATGAAATATCAAAAGATACAAAACAATAACTAGAAGTCTATGGCTCAAAGGAGCATGCATCCTTCCTACGAATGTGTCTAAGATAGGTCATGGATAATGTAGCAACCATAATCTCAAGTATCAGGGCAATTGCCCTAATGGGGTTGAGGGGCAGTTCCCTTTGTGGGGGTCTAGGCATAGTACCTCTAGTGGGGTCGAGAGGCAACACCCCTTGCAGGGGTTTGGTGGCAGCGCCACTAGTGGGGTCAAGGGGTAGTGCCCCTTGCAAGGGTTTGGGGGCAATGCCCCCAGTGGGGTCAAGGGCAATGCCCATTGCGGGGGTCTAGGGGTAGCGCCCCCAACGGGGCCAAGTGGCAGTGCCCCTTGTGGGGATCTAGGGTCAGTGCCCCCAGCAGGGTCAAGGGGTAGTGCCCCTTGCGGGGGTCTGGGGGCAACGCCCCCAGCAGGGTCAAGGGGCAGCACCCCATGTGGGGATTTGGGGGCAACGCCCCCAGTGGGGTCAAGGGGCAACACCCCTTGCGAGGGTCTGGTTGCAACACCTCTTGCAGGGTACCTCCAAAACCATACAAACCTTCATGGCGTACTGTTGATGCGGTTTTTGTGACCATACCAAACAGCCGAAGAACAAAATAGTTTGGGGCTACTCCGTCCTCTCTTGATCAAAGTATTCCATGCGCTAAGATTGCGAGAAAGTTCGCATGTTCAACTCCAAGGTTCCTTTAGTGCGAATAGACCCAGTTTGGTTGATGTGTATTGCTGTGTTCGTACGAGGGGACTTACACAATTGTCCATATTTCTTGCAGTCAGCAGTTAATGTATGATATTGAAGGGGAATTCTTACGTGTATGATTTGGCAATGTGCATCTTTTCCTAAGACTAATAAGAAATATACGGAAAGTAAAGGGGAAAGGGCCTAAGAAATTTATATTATATTCTAAATGCAGGATATGTGGAGCTTCATTTTGATAGACTTCAACCAGATTTCACCTAGCCTCCGTCGGACAGCCTCAGTAAAATCGGTGCAATCTTCAAAGGGGATAGCGAAAGGTGTTCAAGTTATAGATTAGCATACGTACACCATCAGAACAACGCATATAAGTATGTAAACCACAACCGAAGTTAAACACAAGATAATGTCCAGTTGACCACACAAGGCAGACTTATCATCAACAAGCCGCTAGTGGTATGGAATAAAGCGAAACTATCTCAATAAAACAACACACACCAAAGTAAGCTACTTGCATGAATTGCTTCACGGATACGTAAAGGAAGAAGAACCTTGCTACATTTCATGACAAGACTAACTTCATCATCAATGAAAAGATCTATTATCATAAATGTGTTATTAATAACAATCTCTTCAAAAGCCCCTAAAGGGAAAACTTTCTCTTCTCCAAATGATGCAAAAAATGCTCTTACAATGTTACACTATCTAGCTCTAAAGCCAATGCTCTCTGCCAATGTCTACTCCGACTAATTCTAATTTCTAATGAATTACAAATGAGGGGGACTCCCCCTTTTATAGCTAGCCAAGTCCCAAAGGACGGCTAGGGTTACAATCAATAGAGTGGCCAGAATCGTGCCACCTCGACCCTAACCTAAAAGCTGCCCGAATAAAGGAGTGGGTACATTAAATGAATCAAAGAGATTCCCACTCCTCCCAAAATGTAAAATGCAATACTAAATGCTCCATCTTTCGAGTCTTCTAGAAGATCTTAGATCCGGAGTAATTAATGTTCCATTGGCCTCTCGTGCCAGCTCAACAAATCTGCCAAGTCTGACCTCAACCTCATGTTGGGAAATAGGCGGAACCTACCAAATCAGCTGAAACTCCAACAGATGTTGAGTGCTCGTGCAGCAGCCACAAGATTTTTCTCCAAAGCTGACTAATGAGTCCTGCTGAGTGCGGATCAAAGTGGAGAATGTAGCGATGTTTTCCAAAGTCATCTTATGCAAAGGTCTTAACATGCTTGAAGAAGGGCCGACAAACCCTCAAATTATCAAAACTTATTTCATCGAGGATTAGGTAGCCTAGCAAATATGGCCTCGAAGGTATTACGAACTCCATCATGATATTGGCCATAGCCTTATGTATCTGTTTGTGAGATCATGTACGCATCCGGAAGAAGCCCGCGCCACAATGATAATGAAGAGAATACCACCGAGAGAAATCGTATCGGTCATTCGCTTGAATGACACCTCCATCAATCAGCAACTGCAGTGGCACATGCCTCAACACCTCAAGACGCTGGATCACCTTACTCTGATAGATGGAAGCATCGCCCCAAGCATGATCCACCGCATCCATCCGTGTCAAAATAGTAGAGGCCTGCTGAAAGGCAAAGGCAAGGTCTTCCATGAATTTTTCTGTCTCAGTACGAACTCCTGTGACCCATTTGTCTGCCTCCTGTGCCATTCTCCCCAACTCTACTAAGCCGCTGATCGACTCTCTAGGAATATCTGCTGGAGGCTCTATCACTGGTACATCCTGCCCTCGAGAACGAGACAACTGCTGAACATATCCAATTAATGCCTTGTGTTCTCGTTTCAACTTCGTGTATTTTCCTTCTTTCTTGAACAATCTATCCTTAAGGGCAAGGAAGGAGTTATCACACTCCTCAACAATCTGAGCACCAGTAGGGCGTCCCAAGTCAAGAGTGGTGACCACATAATTTTCAGGAGCTGCTTCATTCCGGTCACACTCGACTCGTGGGACAGCAACGTGAAGAGTACGAGAGCCATCCTCATCGGTGGAGATCTTCGAAAACTTTCTTGCCTTCTTCTTCGGTGGAGGAGCACTGATCCGGTTCAAAAATTCTTCCATCTCAACTGCTGGATCAATCTCTTCACTCGGGCTTCTTCGCATTCTGTCTCTAAGCCAATTGGGCACCTCATATAGTATATTGAAGGGCTGCTGCTCCTGTGCCTCGACTTCTCTAACCTGTTCCACTTCTTCCTCATTCTGGCGAGGCTCATTGTCCTCGAGTGGCTGAGTGTCACCTGACACTATATCATCATCATCGCCATCATTCATGGCCGCCTCTATCTCCTGCTGAAACTGAGGGTCAGTAATGGTCCCCTCATCCTCCTGCTGATCAATCCTAACAGGTACATTGGCACTCTGGCCAATTGACTCCCTTCGTGGAGGCTGAATATCATTCTGTATCTCCGGTACCTGATTCAATGTAACCCTCTGATCAGCAAATAAAGACACCTCCTGTATGCTTGGAGAACGTGTCTCCAAAGGTACGGCCACTGTAACTCGTGGAGGCTCTGGCTGAACTAATTCTTTCTTTCTGGACTCTGGTCCTCTTGTGATCTGTTTCTTCCTTCCTGTGGTGGGCGTCCTGTGATCTCCCATCAAGTTGTAAGTCAAAGCAATTGACCTACTTTTCAATCTATTTACTTTCCTGTCAACCCATGCCCTGGTGAATGTCATAACTGGGATGGAAAGAGTATCAAGATCAGCAACCTCGGGCTCTGACCAATCTATAGGCGGAAGTGGAGTATCCCGAACAGCTGCATAGTCTGGATGAACAACATCCATGTCTTCATTAACCTGGTCCGGAACCGGAACTACCTCACACTCCCTGATCAGAGTAATCGGCAATCTAGAGAACATCCTCTTTCTCACTTCAATCTCATCAACTGCATCAGCCCAATAATCCTCAATGGTAGCCTTGTGTTTGAATTCCTCTGACAACACCCAGTTGATGTTATGGTGTAGATCGCCAGTGTTATCCACCACTTAGTAGCTGATGCCGAAATGATGAAATTGAAGCTCACTTTCGGCTTCTCTACATGCCTGTATCGAAGGACAAACCTCGTCCGAGTTGCCCATCACAATTGTAAACTCTATCCCTCCTTTCTTCTTTTTCTTCTGGATTTTGTCAAAGGCCAGTAACCGTCTAGCTATCTCTAGCATTATTATTACATGCATTGGGTACTTAGGCTGACCTATATGGGTATGAAGAAAATCCTTGCAACCCTAATGTATGAAAATCTTGGAAATTATAAACGCTAGCTGGCACTATACCTCTCAATTGGCTCTGGGCATTTCTAGAAGTTACGCCTTTATGAAACGCCCTCACAGGAAACGTCTCCATTGATGTACATGGTGATAATAGATAGATTGACAGGAACATAATAAGTTGTGTGCTCGAAGGTGCAGGCGTAATACCGCATACTCATGAATTTTAATTTGGTGAAACCACAGATGGGTTCCTTGTAAAGAAATTCCTCGTACCTGCGTCATCCGTGCCAACATGTAAATGAGATAGGAGCTCATGTAAAACATTTTCGTCCTCCGCAAGCTCAGGAGCTGCTCGTGTATATTATCACTAATCATCTCAGCCCAATTGACATAATCCTTTCCTTCTAACACCAGGTTGATGTAATAAAACATCCAAGGCTCAAAAATATAGGACTGTGGGCATCCACCAACCCTGCTCAGCAACATGATAAGATCACAATATTCCTGCTTCAAGTCCTCTGCTATGATCTGTTTCGGGAACTTCGTACGGGACGGCTTCGGAGTGCTCATCGATGAGTGTTAATTGTATCCATGCCATCTCTCGGCGAAGCATACATCCGCTCCGGCTAAATCACGGATTTGTAGATCGTATTTCACGATACCGCCGGGATCCCAAAAGCTTCACCAATGGGCGCGGGTAAGTTACAGTGCCAGCCCATCACGGTGACGTGTCGGCCGGTGTTCTTTCTTTATAGCGGTTGGCACTCCATAATCAACTCCGGAACAACTGAATGGTGGCGGAAAACCAGCGACTGCATACAATAGTCCCGCCGGACGATGTTGTCGCGAAGTGGCCGAAGCGATGACTTCAATCAGAACAGCTTTGTTCTTGAGTCTCGAGGTTAATGGCCCAGGATTGCATTAATGCATCAACGCCCAATTTGAAATGAACTTTGGCTCCGGCATGAGCGTTTTGCTTTCGGCTTCTTGATAAGTAAGCTTGTCTTGAGGCACCATTATTGCTTTCGGTTATAAGCCCGATATGCAACGCATAACAAGCGTTCATCGACGAATTAAAATTTAATAAAATAAAGGCATGATAGAGTGCGATTCGAATTCCTAGAAGCTGCAATATCTTTTTGCTTCATTTTGCAAAACCTCGACTTCTTCTCTTGAATATATTCGAATTCTGACACTTAGAACGGATTTCTAAGTGAACTTTGATGACTTCACTTCACTTAACAATCAACAATCAGCAATTTAAACCTCAACTACTTCATATCAGCAATCAGCAAATATCAAGCTAGCAAATTCGTGCTTCTAAGTTATCAACTATTCCTTTGCTTCACCCCAAGGCGTCTCTTTCAACTCTACTTAACAAATCAGATTTCAGACTTCAGCCTTAATACTAGTAAAGGCCGTACCTCTTCTATTTCAGCAATGGCGTACCTTTCAGCTCTCAGCAAACTCAATCTTCAGCAAAATACTTCTCAGCAACAATTTCAAATTCCTTCAAGCCTCAGCAACTTAAGGCGTCCTTCTACTTCAGCAATGGCGCACCTCTTCAGCAAAATTCAAACTTCAGCAACTTAAGGCGTACCTTTTTCAAGCTCACTCAGACTTAGCAACATTCAGATTTTAAACTCTCCAAGCAACAGTCCACTGCAATGCCTCACTCTCAGAGCAAATTCGCCTTCTCCAGTTGTGAAAATGAGTGAAGAACTTCTCCATTTTATAGCTAAAATTCGAATTCTAGAAGAAGTTAATTTTAGCCAGTGCCATTAAACTCCACTACTCCACTTCAAGAATTCGAATTTTCCCTCTCTGGTGTTTTTGACACTTGTCTCCAGTCGTCGGGAATATTATTCTTCTAGAAACTTGACTTTGACTGGCGTTTTGGATTACTTTTTGAAAAATTCGAATTTAAATTCATCTTCTCTTAACTCACCAGCCGGAACTTTGTCACTTGAATTCGAATTTTTAACTTCATCATCTGCTCTGGAAAATTCATCTTTGAAGAGTTTAATCAAAATCATCTAGGCAATTCCCTTTGGATTCATCGTTCGAAGAAAATTCACTCTGAAAACTCATTTATTCACTTTTGCCTTAGAAAATTCAAAATTCTCCCTTAGGAAAATTCACCATTCGAGCACTGATCAAATTCTTCACTGAAAAAGTGTCGGCGAAGCTTGAAAGATCTGGAAATCCATTCATCATCACAAATGTTCAGTACCCAGAAGCAAATTTTTGTCAGAATGTCTCGAATTCATGGGTACCCAGCGAACGGGTTCATTTAATTTTTTTGAATTTTGAACCTTAGAAAAATATTATTTCCATCATTTAAATTCGTTCTTCGCTTGCGATCACTCTGTGTTGCTCTGACTTCTTGAAAAATTTGAAGAACTTGAATTATCATCGCCTCTGGATTTATCACTGAGAAAAGTTGCCCATGCTCTTGAGAAATTTCATCAACTTGGAGCTCTAGGCGTATTTTCCAAGGAAAATAAAATTTGCCTTAGAAAATATTTAAATCATCTCTTTGCATTTTTGAAAACTTGCCTTAGAAAATTTTGATTGCCAGTGGAGAGGAATTTTTTTTTTATCAACTTCGTTTGGAGGAATTTACTCATTCCGGCATGCCTTGTACATTTGTATTTCACTCCACGCTTGGAAAATATTTATTTAAAAGCCCAACGCCTAGGCAAATTTTCAACACTTAGAAAATATTTTATTTCCTTCCTGAAGCGCCTAGCATACTCCATTTTATTCTCAACGCCTTCAAATATTTTCTAACACCTTATATCACCCTTACTCACAGGCGCACACTTCACCTAGCATTTTATTTTCAACGCCATTCTAACATATTCCAACGCCTTATAACTCCCTTCCTAGGCGCACACTTCACCTAGCATTTTATTCCACACCTTGGGAAATTTTCTAACACTTACCACTTCCAACGCCTTAGGAAAAATCCTCAACACCTTATGACTCCCCTACTTTTGGCGCATACTTCACTTAACTCCCCTTGGGCGCATTCTAAGTGTGGAGGAGGATAACGTACAAGCCTTCACCATGCTAGGTAACACTTTTCACCTTATTTACCACTTGTATTTACCATTTACAATCCAAACATGGGCGCATTTCCTTGTAGGAGGAGGACGAACTTGCAAATGCCTTCATGTGACTTTTCAACTTCCGTTTTTTTGTCTTCATGTGAGCTCATTTGGGCGCATTTAGGAGGGTGAGGAGGACGAACTTGCAAGTTGGGCGCATTTTCATACTAGTGGAGGATGAAATCTCCAACATCTTTGGGTGACCCTTCGCCTCCTATTTTTTGTCCTCACATGCATGCATTTGGGCGCATTTTGCCCCTTGAGGAGGATGAAAAACTTTGACTTTCTTGTTGACTCCTACCTTGGGCGCATTTTGATGTGAGAGAAGGATGGGCGCATTTTGATGTGAGAGAAGGATGGGCGCATTTGATGTGAGAGAAGGATGGGCGCATTTCAATGAGGGTGGCGGATTTTTCATGTTTGACTTTGCTTTGACCACCTTGTGAACTGGGCGCATTTCACCCCCTGAGGAGGATGGGCGCATTTCAATGAGGGTGGCGGATTTTCATACTTAGAAACTTTTTCAACTTTCCTTCTTTCATTTTGGGCGCATTTTGCCCCTGAGCAGGATGAAATTTCGTTGACTTTCTTTTGACTTTCCTACCCTGGGCGCATTTTGACCCCTCAGCAGGATGAACTCACATTTCCAAAAATTTCTACGCTTCTAGCTGAGATGGGCGCATTTTCCATGCCTGCCGGACGAGACTCCAGACTTAGACAAAATTTTCATCATCCTCGCCAGCTTACGTGCCCTGCTATTTATAGTAAGTTCTCTGAATTCGCGCCTCTGAAGCTCGGAATGGCCTGAAATTTTGAACGTAGCATCTTCATAACCCTGTTAACCTGTCAACACTGCAACTTTTGGTCACCCTGCTATTTATAGCCTGTTTCTGAGGGTGGCTTACTACAAATAGTAAGTTCTTGTTTCTGATAGCTCCCAAGCTCCAATCGAGTTGAAATTCGAATGAGGCGATCCTCACCACGTGACCTGCTGGCTGACACTGATGCATGCAACTGATTTACTATTTTTAGCATGTTTCCAATTTGACTTACTATAAATAGTAAGTGCTTTCAGGTTGACTTTGGGGTACCCGTGGATGTCTTTGGCGAAGGGCCGGTCAGCGATGGTTTACATCGGATTTTGAAGATTTTGACTTTTGATGCCTATTTTTGAACCTGAAACTGGAAACCCTAATTAAGCTCGCATCGCGGTATCAAAGATCTCAGTTTGCTCGTTTAATAATGCAACAATACGTCGGCGCAAGTGAATCTGAACTGCTGGGTGGCGGCTGCCGGGACACACCTGCTAAAATAGCAAGTTCCTTACTGAGTGAGAATCCTCGTTTGCATGTCACACCATCGTGAAGCTCTCGAAAAACCCATCAGGAATCACCTGACATGCAAAGAAAAGCTCGACATGCAAACCCTAAAAATAGCCTCGGAAGGCTGAATCCTGAAAGCGGTCATTTCGACTTGCATGTTATATCGTTGCGAAGGTCTCGAAAAACCCAGAAGGAATATCCAGACATGCAAAGAAAATCTCTGCATCTGGACCCTGAAATTCATGCCGGAAGCAGGACTGCTAAAAATAGTAAGTTGTCCAATTTTGCTCAAATTTGGCATGCAAGCAGTCTGATGTACTCTGAATGCCGTGTGATGATCAGAATCTCAAAATAGCTGACAAATTGCCCTGAATTACAGACTTACTAAAAATAGTAAGTACCCTGGAATTTGATGAAACTTAGCTGGAAACCTGCTGGATGTCTGCTGACAACAATATTAAGTTCAATTTTCCATTTTCTCACTTTACTTGACCTTGAATTGACCAGAAAAGATGAAACCCTAATTTTAGACTTAGCCAATATTTCGCGTTTAAGCTTAATGACGGACACAACCCCCCGAAAGACGGACACCAGAAAAGAGACAGAGCGAGAGAGAGGAAAACCTGGTAGGGCGGAGCCGGGCCAGATTTAGAGTTAAATCTTGAATGGGGCGATGTGTGAAAAGGTCACAACACGTACATCATTTTGCATTCACAATAAGTAAAAAAAAACAAGTTTTAACTTTAAATTTCATGTAATTTTTTGCACTTTTCAAACCCTTCCTGTTGTCAAGTACTGTTGACAAGACTTGCCTAGACTCGGTGAGTCTAGCGAGTCCACCAAACTCAGCGAGTCTAGCCAGGACTCGGCCGAGTCCGAGTCCGAGCCCCCAGGACTCAGCCAGGGTGACTCGACTTGTGACTCGCCAAGTCCTGGCGAGTCTCGTTACTATGATATATATATATATATATATATATATATATATATTCATTTTAAAAGAATATAATCTAAGTATTAGCACTATGCATGTGAGGGAAATCAGTGCCCCCCACAATAATTAGGGGTGGGTGGGAGGCCCTTTCTAGTTGGGGGGGCCCCAACTATCTCCCCCGGGGAACATTAGCGGGTGGGTGGGAAACAATAGGCCCCTATAGGAATATATATTATTGTGGGAGGCCGATAATATGCCCCCCACCCTATTCATAAAATAATTATTGCACATTATCTCTATAATTCGTACCACAATAATTACGGGTGGCTGGGAGGCCCTTCCTAGTTGGGGGGGCCCCAACTATCTCCCCCCAGGGAACATTAACTGGTGGGTGGGAAACAATAGGCCCCTACGGGAATATATATTATTGTGGGAGGCCGATAATATGCCCCCCACCCTATTCATAAAATGATTATTGCACATTATCTCTATAATTCGTACCAAATCCTACTTATTGTATTGCATTTTTGTATGCCTGTAGTTTCTTATATTAAATCTGATTGATATATCTATGTTGCAGATTGCTCAATTTTCTAGTCAAGATGATAGAGCCTTTTATTCCTCCTTTATGTTGATTGCTATCGACTTTACTTACTTCTTATATCTACAAAGGGGCTGAGAGACACCCCCCTTCATGGTTTGCATTCATCTAAGAGGCCTGTCCATTCGTTTAAGGGATAATTAATATTTATTAATATTATCCCTTAATATTATTGCTGATTGCTGTCCTTAAACTAATCTTTACAAGTGCCTTTGTTTACTTTAAATATTATCTTTATACTTAATCGCTACATTCCAATTGCTGCCTTTAAATTGTTGCATTTTATTAAATATAATCACTTCTATTTTGTCTTTGAAATACAATCACTGTCCAGAGGCAACTGTTGTTATAAAGGAATATAGTCATCGCCGCACTCATTACATTATAATCGTTGCATATATTAACCCTCACAGGTAGCGGAGTTGGCTTTGGCTGTGAGTTTGCTCCCCATTGGTTATGAGTTTGACTCCGAGGCTCGAGCTTACCAAATGCACGTGCTTTGTGGGTGATTGCATGCATCCCCAGGGGATGTTTCAGTAAGACCAAGGCAAGGCTGGTTGGGCATTGGTCTAGGTCGCGGGGATACCTCCAGCGCAACAAAAAAATAAAATAAAATAAATCACTGCATATATTAATCCATGCTTTCTTCACTACTACTCAAGTGGGGGCATGACAAACATGAATAGATAAATAATTTTTGGGGCCTCCAAACTACACCAAACCACCTTTGACATCAATGACAATATTTTTCAACAAAAAATTAACTTATTCAAAACAAATCCAAATATGTTGAAATTTTTACTACAACTTGAGTCAAATCCTCACTTTGGCGAAAAAAACTCCAAAAAATAGATGTTTTGCAGCTTTGGAAATGAATTTGGTGAAAAAACCTAATTCTACAATAACTCAAATGCTTCAAATTTCCTCAATTTTGGAATCTAAATTCTTTAATATGTCCTTGATCATCCCTCCATATTTTAGAAACAATTTGCAAAAGATATACACTTGACAATACCGCCACCTAAACCAAAAAAACATTACCCCTTTTTATCCCCTTCAAGGTGCCAAGAACATGCTCTAATACGACTAATGAAATTACTTAGCAAAAGAGAAGAATATTATAGAAAAGAAGATGCATATAATTTATTGTAATAAGCCACTTCAAGAAGGCAACCTCCAATTCACAATAAGAACAAAACTTGCAATACAATGCTTAACAACTACTCATGCATCATTGGGTAATATAAATCCCCTAATCCGAATGAGGTCGTCCTAGCTTACAATAAATATACTTTGGGACTAATAAATGACTAAAATATGTGAACCATGATTATCACATATCCCAATACATTTAATGGGTTAAGGGAGCAGTTTTCTATCAACAATTCTAAATGCATGTCACTTGAAGGTGCCAACAAGAGACTAGGAAACTATGCAACAAATCCATTGAATGAATAAAGGAAGCTTCTATTGAACAATTTAAATTACATAGATTGACATGAAAAAGAAGATATAATTTTGTACGACTTTAAAATATATTTGATGGAAAATTTAAATGGTCATTATGATGCTTAGCCGCCTACATTGGCCATTTCTCTTGTTTGTGATACTTAGTGCCTGCAAAGGAAAAAAATGAAGAGGGCGTGGTTACTAGCTAGGAGCATGTTCTTGATGGCACGGACCATGCTAATGTACAAGGAAAACTGGATGACCATGACCCCCCTCCAACCCCTAGTGGTATAACTCTCACCGCTTAACAACTTTGTTTTGTCTCTTTGGGTTTTTCATTTAGGCTTGGCCCCATTTAGACTTTTAGGGTGTGGCATCTTCCACCCACCCTTTTTTTTGTGAATGTGTAATATACTCTTTTTATATAAGTAATATAAAATGGTTATTCATCAAAACAAAAGTCATTATGAACTATAGTATGCAAGTTAAAGCAATGAAATGAAAGAAACTACAAAGTTGTCTTATTTAATGAAAATTTAAACTGTCCATAAGTATATACAGCCGACACTCTTAAAAAACATGTTGTACATGAACATGTACAATTTCTTCATTATGCACTGATTCTTTTGAAAGATGCCATAAGTCATCCAATAAATTGCATGTTCTAAGTTTCTAATTCAAGATGTAGATTCAATCTATACATCAAACAAACAGTTACAAAAAGAAAATATTTAGAAGTTCAGAGTTGATATTGATTAGCAAGTGAGCACTAACATTGAATAAGAGACTAAATATGAAGCATAAGATATTCAGAGGTCCAACTGTCCATACCTGTATTGGGAGAGACTTCTCAACAGGAATAATTGGTTGGGGCCCATATATTATGCTGCTTCTTAGTATTGCATAATTTGAGTAATTTGAACGTATAAACTCTTCCGCTATAACTTTTGATTTTCCATATACATTTATAGGATTTGTTTCATCATCTTCCATATAGAAAGGCTTTATTCCTTCGTACACTGTTAGTTGCATTAGAGAATCCAATTAACGAATCACAATGCCCATTTTATAGGTTAACAATGTCAGAATGTGGGAGAAACACAACAAAATTTATATCAACAAAAATAAATCAAACCCACTGAAATAAAACATCTCAGCTCTAAAAGGAAGCAGTTGCAGCAATATGTATAATGACACAATACCTCAGCATCAACAAATGCTGTGTTTACAACAACTATTTGGGAGGATAGCCTTAATTAAACTTTATCATCTTCAAGTGTAAGGATATTAATGATAATTGGTGTCAAGGGAGTTGTCATGCATCATTAATGACTTAGATGAGCTGATTGTACTCACACATGCGTGCAGATTTATGAGCCTGATATGCCAAATGCAGAGAACCACCAATTAGTTGGTGTTTTGCTATTACCACTTTGACAAATTAGTTGTTTGTGGGGGTCTGTTATTATGGACCAAGAAAGGCAAAGCTAAAGTATTTATATGGGATCCATCCTACACTGAGAAAAAATAATTTTGAATATAAAATCATGACTAGTTTGTGCAATGCTTGTGGAACCTAAGTATAATATGCATCATGAATGTTTCTTTGATGTATAAAATGTTTGATATGATAGTTTTCCCATAATTCCACTAATATGGCATCAGATCCAAGGGTGTAATACCCAGTCTTAAATGATGTGTGTGCCAAGGGTGTGAATGTGCAAGCAAAGATTCTTATGTGTTGGCCATTTTTTCATTATTGCATAAACCCTTGTTGATTATTCAGGGGATATTGAAGGTGGCGATCCATCCCATTAGTGCAAGATCTCTGCTAAGAGAAATCTGTTGTTGAAGTTACAGAGTTCTGCCTGTCATTGCCCTATTGTCCAAGTTATGTGGCCTAAAAAAATACACTTGGTCTGGGATGTTTGTCCATAAATCTATAAAATTTGAATGTATCTAAAGGAAGTGACTTCTGAAAAAGAGTGGTTAATAACATAGCCATCAAGGGTAAAGTTAATAGGAAATTATCACCGCTAAACTGGAAGTCCTTTCGAAGACATGAAAGAAAGAGGCAGTTTCAGCAAAATGAGTTTTGGGGGTGATTTCTCAATTTTGCTTTCCCACAGTTTTAACTTTTAATGATTTCAATGCCCTTCTCTCTTGAGAATTTCCTCTTTTAATTCCTAGTCTCAATAGTATGAGTTGTTATTTCCATGGATTTTTTGGCTGTTTTTTCAGTCCCACTTGGTTATAGGAATGCTGGAATTCTCTGCTGGATTGGGGTTTCATCTTCTTAGGCTTGATTTGGGTTTTCTTAGTCTGATTCTAATCATGGAAAGTCATTTGAAGGAGTATGATGACCCCATCTTGCAAACTAAGGATGATGCTCATACAGAAACAGGAAAACAAGCTGAAAGCATCAACATCACCCCAGAAAAAGTAAGCCCTCTGACCATCATGGTATCTCTCATTCTCTGGTCAATACCAATATCAAACTCAAACTTATTCAAGTAAGCACCAGAGGCAATCTCCTATTAAGTCAAGGCTTATAAAGTATTGTATCCATTGCTGCAACAACACTGCCAGTGGCACACGATGGTGCAGATGCTAGATCTCCTTGGACTCAACCTTGTCACCTTCCCATGTAGGGTAGAGCACCCCATATGACTTGAAGGGCTACACAATGGAATAAGGAACAGTACCTGCGGTCCAATTCTTATTTTTACTAATTGACACATCTCACTTGTGACAAACATAGGACAGAAATATATTGATGGTTCCTTTGCCTTTTATATTAATAATCACAAATGTACACACATAGATTGACTTAAACAAAGAAGAGAGACAGTCAACCATCTTCAAAAGATAATGTCATGTACACAATGTTTATATAAATAAAAATTTATATTACAGATCAATATATATCTTTTGGATTTATGCATAAATGTAATTCATTTCCACATCAGACATTCAAAACGTAGCAATTTAGTGTCAAGTGTGTTGTCCACCAGATAACTCCTAGTATTCAATTCACCCTTGGCTAGGTCTCCTAGCTTGTCTACCACATTGCAACATGATCCCAATCCTAGAGATGTCCAAGGGATAACATTTTAGATAAGAATATAGATGTGTTGTATACGTGCAAAAACAACAAAGATAAGGGTTTAGACAAAGAAGAATACTATAATCTGAATGAAAGTTTTATTAATCTTTGCATTTTGTACATGGCAAACTCTCAAGGGAGATGTATGGCTATGAATTTTCTCCTATATATCTTAATCTTTCTATCGATCTATGCTTTCTAACTACTGTTATAGATATTTATTTATAAAGTACAAGGTCAAGAGGGCAAAAGGTTTGTTATGAGATTTAAGCAATTGTGATGATTGATGTAATGTCCCCTTCTCAGCAGTAGTCAATGCAGTTGCCCGTCAGCCTATTCTAAATGCCCGTAGGCTCGTTAGAGGTAAAATTAGGGTTTCCAACTGTTGGGAGGTTTTTGGTGTTTTTAGGGGTTTGCATGTTGGATTTTTGCAATTTGGATTCTGGATTCTTTTTGAGTTTTCAGAAAGCTTCGCAGTGGTATGACATGCATTTGCATCAGGCAACTTTTTTAGACTTACTATTTTTAGTAAGTCTCAATGGCTGCTCGGAATATGGTTAAAATCAATTTGGGACAACTTACTATTTTTAGCAGTATGCTATTTTTAGTAAGTTCTATTTATGGTAGTGCTATTTTTGGCAGCAACTCAGCAGTCAGTTCAGTTTCTATTTCGGGCAGAGCAGTTTTGGTGAATTTTGGCTTAAGGCACTTTTGGAGCTCGTTTTGGCAAATTAAATCATTTAAGTCATTTTAATATTTTAATTATCTTTTTGGGGCCCCATGGCCTTGTCTAATGACTAAAGGTTGTTTTTAAGTGTGGCCTTGGAGTTGGATGCCACTTTATGGAGGAGTTAAATATTTTAAAACATTATTATTGCCAAGGTAATGTTGGACGCGTAAAGTGCATTTTAAAATTAAATTATTTCAATTATGCTTGGGCGTCCCTTTTGGAGGGAAAAGGTGGAATTTGAAAGGTCTCCTCAAAGTGCTATTTATACAGGGTTTTGCTCCTCCATTTGATATCCATGGCTATTGACGACAAAGTGCTGCTGAAATGATTTCAGACCCTTCGATTTGAGGAATGCATACCTCCTAGCAAGTTATCAGTTTCATGTTTGAAAGACAAAACCTAGCTGATTGAGATTGCTTCTCATCCAAAGATTGCAGATTGAGCTTCATTGTTGAAGGTTTTGATGTTATATTTCAGTTTTGTAGTTGTTGGTTCATGTATGGTTGTAACTTATTTTCATTCATAACTCCTTGGTGAATTTTTTGTTGGTTCTGGGTATTGAAGCAATCATCTTTCCTACCTTGGGCGCCCCCTTTCACCAAGTTTCAGATTTTAATATGAAGTCTCCTTTTTTCTAGAGCTGGTCACCCTTGTCAGGAGGGTTTTATCATTTCCAGAATTGCATTGGAATGCATGCATTAAAGTTGGAGGTTGATTGAAGCTGTTTATTGTCTTGTACTTGGTTACCCTTCGCCTAGGTTTCATTTGCATTTGGTTTGGAGTCATTTGGTTGAGTATTGATGGAGCTATGAGTATTTTGGTGTTACCATAGCTTGCTGGTTTGTGTTTCAGTTTGCTGCATTTTCATAACAGATTTAGTTATTTCAGTTCTATGCTATATTCCTTTGATGTTCTCATTCATATTTGTAATAAGGAATATTGTGAAAACATTGTACTGAAGTTTAAACTCCCGTTATGGAAGGTGTAAAATTTTTCGTTTGTTTCTCCATTTGATAGGTTCTCAATTTGGTCAACTCAGCACAACAATACTTGCATCATGAGAACAGAAGACTAGCAACATATCCCTGTGAACTCAGAACTGTGGCATAATGTGAATTCATTAACTGAAATAACATGGCACCCTCAGAACTATCATATCAGATTTAAATAAAGACTCTTGGGAGTAGTTTGAAGAGTTGATAAGTGATAAGTTTGACCCAGAAATTCTAATCAGACCTTAACAAACTCATAAAAGCCATTTGAAGAAGATATTACACACAACTAAGATCATATCAGACCTCCGGGTAATATTGACAATGCATTACAGTGACATGTTTAAAGTGGTGAACCCTATGACAGCGTTATAAGACACCTTTCTGAGCAAAGTGAAGACTGAAATTCATGAACAACAGCTACAGGTAAATACAGCAGGACATTTAATAGCTTCTCAAACCCATTACCACATCACTGAACAAGTTAATAATAGGTAGCAAGAGTTAATATCCTCAACATGAGTTACAGTAGTTTGCAAGACAAATTTACTCTTTTTAGTTCAAGGTATTTTCTGGACTCTCAATGCAGATTTGAAGACTTTGTTTCATCAGACAAGAAGTAGTATCACCAAGATATTTGCATTCAAGGGTTCAAGCATATGATCATGAAAGGTGCTAGTTACTTGATGGAATACTTTGCATTTCATTAACAACAAAACATAAGAACCTCTTTCTTAACAACCAGGTCTGCACAGTACAGGACTCTCAACATTTCACTATAAACTTCCTTGGATGTAACAGCATTAAGTAGCAATGATAGAGTTGCTAAACGACAATCTATTATGCCATTTTCAGAGTACACAATGACTGTCATACATTAACAGCATCTTCTATTTTCAATCATACATAACCTATGACTGTTTAGAGAGCAATTTCTGGACTACACTGACCTTCTTCAATGCTGATGATAGACTCAGAATACAGCAATCACTTACAAATAACTCCAGTGCCTAGGAAAGAGCCAAAAAATGAAGAAGAATGAATTGACCTGAACTGAAGCAATCATGCCATGGCTAGATAAGTCAGCATTTGTTCCAGCTAAGCACGTCCTTTTTTTTGCTGTCATAACTTGTCTAAAAGGGCCAAACGACCCTCATATGCCCCACGTTTTGTCTTCTGGAGGATGCCTGAGTGTCACAAAGAATCACGTCCCTCCTAGAAAGACCCGAAAACAACCCAGGCTGGGTCGTTTCAGCTGCTCAGACTCTCACGACTTGAGAGGAAACTTTCACATGTTTACCCAAAGAGAATGCACACTGAAGCAGTTGATACGCTGATCCAGATTAAATGGCTCGAATGTGTACAGGAGTCGACTTGTGAAAGAGCCCCCAATACTCACACCTCCAAAGATATTGCTCAACACTTGCTGGAATGATCATTCATTTTCCTTCCCAACTAGGACTAGTATTCCACAGTCGAAATGGGAGATGTAGGGGTTTTTTTTTCAAAAACCAGAAGAACTCGTTCCTTCTCCGTGAGAAATGTTCATCAAAGAAGTGTCGAATGATTTCTTCCCTCCTCCTTTTGTATTTTTTTCTCATTCCAAAGTAGAATGACTTTTCTATATAATTCACTTTTTGAAATAATTCCTTTAATCATTTTTATAACACTAAGTAAGTGACTTTATAATATTTCAATTGATTTAATCAAATTAATCGATTAAAGTCATCCTTTAGAACTTAAATTAATTTTTGGGGCATCTTAATCAATTAAATTAATTTAAGTCACTTAACCATAAATTTGGGGACATTACATGAAGATAGAGCAAAAAAATCATAAAATCATTGTAAAAGAAGGCATATTGTAATGCTGATTACAATAGTACTGTTCAGCTATTTACTTTCAACATGTTACATTTTGTATTTACTACTCCTGCTAAATAAGTGGTTGAGTTATTTATATTTCAGTTTTGCTTCACTCCCGTTGAATAAGTAGTTGAGTGTCTTAATTTAAAAATTGTAATAACGCTCCCATTGAATAAGTGGTCGAGCTTTCATGGTCGGTTATCCGCCTACTTTACTTTCCAGCATTTACTTCTAGAATGGTCGGCTAGCTGCCTACAACATTGTTCATTTCATTTCCAATTTATAGCTAACGCTCCCCTCATACCGTATGCTCTCACCTCGCCCACATCGAGATCTTGGTGATCAGAAAGTGAAGGGTTCCCTTTCAGCTGGTTTTGATTATTGGGCTAACCTTAACAGGTGCAATTTGTATGTGCAAATTTAAAAAAAAAACTAAGGGGGATATTTCAATTGAACTCCTACTTGTGACTTCATCTTCTATTGGCTTGGCTCTCAATTGCATGCTATGTTGGGGCTCTAGTAGTTGTGCCAAATGGTTTCTTGTGCGAACTAAAATGTTGTCCAAAGCTCTAAGGTGTTGTGTAGGGTTCTACATTGAGTTTGGGTATGTGGTAACACATATAGGTGAAGATGTGGCACAAAACCCAAACAAAGTTGTCTTTGAAGCTATGATCCTTAGTGATGTGCAACTAGTGCATGATGCAAAGGGATGCACAGGGTTTGTATGATCTCTTCTAATTTATACAACATGATTCCTGGCACTACGCAAGTGGTGCAATGAGTGTCGAGTTTTCCATGGTCACACAACATGATTCCTAGTATCGTGCAAGTGATACATGGAACAAGGAGCTATGTCCAATTGACCAAGACAATTCCTAGAATAATGCAAGTGGTGCATGTGCCAAGTTTTGTGTCAAGTAGATCATTTGCTCCTTCTTGAAGAGCAATCATCTTAATTGTGCTAAGAGGAATTTTTACAATTCAATTAGGAGTTTGTGCAACATGTGTAGATCATGGGATCACTTTAGGAATCTGATAATTCTTACCACCCATTAATATAGTGATTCTCCAATGATTGGTTTTGTACACACCTTAGCGATGATGCATGTATGGATATGCCCAAAGATAAAATCAAAAGAATCAATTAGCACTACATCACAAACTAGATCCCCATGAAAAGGATGAATAGCATATGAGAAGCATTGAGGAGTGATATATATACCTTTGGTGTTGCAAGAAATGATCCACCCAAATCTATAAGGTTGTGAATGAGGTATTGTTGGAAAATTTAGGTGTGCAACAATGGCTTTAGAGATGAGATTCTTCATGCTACCACCATTGACCCAAAAAAAACAATGGTTGTCCTTGCACCCACATTTGTGAATGGAATAGACATTCTACTTTAACATCTGGTGCAATTGTTGCAGTCCTCGTGCTGAAACAAGTAGCTTCAAGGTACATTTCTACCACTTATGGCTCATATGAACCCTCTGCTTCTATGCGCGCAAACATGTTCTATGCATGGCAATTTAAGTTAGAGTAGCTGCTCCTTTTGTGTTTGTCAAACCATTTACTTGTCTTTGCAAATTGTTCTTGTCCAAAGGTGGTTTTTTGGTGCAAGGGATTCATCTCATTTCCCTTCAATCTTGACTCCTCAATGCTGGTTGCCTAATGATAGGCTTCCCCCATTGTCTTGACCTTGGCAAACTTCAGTTTATATTGAATTAATGGATGTAAGTTACTATGATACTTGAGGCCTCAAAGTTTCTCTAACTTGAATGTGCCCAACTTCACATAGAGGTCATTGAGGGCATCAATGGAGACATAGAATAATTGGTTACTGTAGACACTTAAAATTGTCCTAAATGGTATTACACACTTGAATCCGATATACTAACATCGTTTCGTCCTGAAATTCATCCTCTTTTCGCCCATTTGATTAAATAAGCCTGGTTATTTAATTTAATGCATCATTTTCATCTATTGATTTAATTAATTTAATTAGGTTAATTCCTAACCTCTCACACTAACATTTCATTTTGTTTAATTAAATAATGCAAATTATTTAATTTAAACCCCCCCTTATATCGTCTCATTTAATTAATTAATCTAAATCATTTAATTAAATGTCATTTGCATCCCCTTTTCATTAAATATTTAATGAAAACTCTTTCCCCCTCAACTTGCACAATTAAAACTTAGTTTTAATTAGAAAATTACTAATTTTCCTCACCCATCCACTTGCATAGGGAATATTCCAAAGGAATATTTTTCTATTTGGCTCCAAAGATGGGATATTCTTTCCTAACAAACTTTCAAAGTTGTTAGAAAGTGTATTTGTTTGAATCATTGTGAGCCCTTGATGCTTTCTTTGATCCATGTGATCTTTGATTCTCATCCATTGATGAGAATCCTTGATCCATGCCTTCACCCTTGATTCCACCTTGACCATTGATTGACCCTTTTCATCTTGACCATTGATTCTTCATTTTCTCTCCTATAAATACCTCACCTTTTGAGAGAAATGGATCCACCTCCATAAAGCAAAGTTATGTTGCCCGTTTGAATACTATCTCCATTCATACTTGCACCATTTTCAAGCTTTTTCATCTTTCCATCCATCCATGGCATCGTTTTATCACATTTAGCTTAGTTTTCAATAATGGAGTTTGGTTAAACGCTCATCTCATCGAAGGGATTGGGAAAGGGTCGCCATTCCACATCAATCCGACACCACTCTCCCAATGGGATAAGGTTTGGAGTATTAGAATAGGATTCTTTTAAGCTTTCGTGTTTATTTTATGTTTGTTTAATAGTTTCTTAGTTTTTAAAGCTTTCAAACATCTCATTGGGATTGTAGCTTAGAGGGTTAAATATGTCTTAAATTCATTAGGATTTGCCGTATTTGACCTATACTATGATTACAATCACATTTTGGAGCTAGGAGGCCTTTACTAACTTTTTTGATCAATTTCTCTTAAGTTTCCATGAGTTGCAGGTTCTTGGGATAGAGCGATGCTTATGAAAGCAACAGTGACGCCTTTTTCACCATAGCAACGTAATTGTTTTCAATGAAACCTTTGTGTTCTCTTTTTTTGACAAGGCGACGCTATTTTTCACCAAAGCGACGCATTTGCAAATGCGTCGCAATATAGTGATGCATTTGATTTTTAGCTATAGTGACACTATTTTTTTATTTTTTTTTACAATCTTTCTTAAGATGGCCATATCTTGGTCATACAAAGGTCTTTTTTCGGAACTTTTTTTTTAAATGGGGTAGAATTTCATGCTTTATGCAATGGTGTAGGTAGTTTTCAATTTTGGCAGAGTTAAAATTTCCATTTTTGCACCTAAAACCAAATCACATTGCAACTTGGTCTAGGTTGTAGGGTTTTAATGCTTAATCGTTTATCTAACCCTAACATCTTGTTTTCTTGATTTCATCTAACATTTGGAACATGGATTGCAGGTTTGAAGAGGAGCATGAAGCATTTAATTGAAGAAAAAGGCATTTAAAGCTCATTGTAATAGTGTTTTCAAACACTCAAGGGGAAATAACCCACATGTACTATCTTTTCTTTCATGTTTTAGGACAACTAGTTTTCCATTGGGCTTAAAATTCACTTTCAAAGTTGGTTAAAATTGAACCCATACAACCTCATTTTGCAATATTGGTTAAAATTAAACAAAACAAACAAACACTTCCATTGATGCATAAAATGAAGTCATTTTGCTATATTGGGTTAAAATGGATGAGTGTTTGATGTGCTTGCTTTGCTTGTATACACCTGTAGTACGTATCCACTCCCTTTGCGCTTCGTGCGATCTTGGGTGAAGAGAAGCATTCAAGTGTACTTTCTTGCTTTGAGTCACCCTTAAGAGCTATGAGATACATCCTGCAATGGAGAACTCGTAGTCAAATTCTTGCAAGCACATTTACCGGCAGGCTATATTAAAGGTTGCGAAATCGTGAGAAAGTAGCTTCAATCCAAGATTACAACATACTGCACCTAATCCCACACCTTAAGTGGAACGGGAACGATTAAAGAGCCTTAAGTGGTCAAGCAGATGCATGTCGGTTCGTTGTTCACGGTTTGTTGTCATTAAGAACCCTTGTGTAGTAGTGGCCAACCAAGTCCATTTCTGAAGCGTATTTTAAAGTAGTGCATCGGAATAGCACCATTCTGAGAAGTTACTTACCATGTTCGGTTTTTGATTGAGGCAATAAAGCAAATAGGGAAGGGACTCTTTTGCTTGGCATGTCAAGACGGTACATTTCCTTGACATAGCCTATTTGTCCATTCCATCTTCACGGATTACTCATCTCTTAGGAGATGATGGCAAGCCTACCAAGAAATACGTACCCACTTGAGCTAGGATTGCTATTGCTTGTGAGTCAATTTGACACATTTTTTGGCTCCAAAACAACTTAATCACACATCAACAAGTTTATTAAATTTCAAACCCTTTGGATTAAGTATGGATACCTTTTGAAAAGTCTTAATATTTGGACTTATATCTAAATCCACGCTTTCCAAAGTTAACATAGGGAACTATGGCCTTAGCTTCATGATTTTCACATAATGGACTTTGTGAAATGAAGGTTGCTTAGACATAGGCATCTTTTAGTTTGAACATTAATTAAGACTTTCTTGATGTGGTAATGAAGCAATCTCACTTAATCAAAGATTAAAGAACCAAATGAACACACCACACATTGGTCTTATTGTTGAGACACATTGAATCCCCAAAGACAAACAAATTGAGACAAGGAAAGTATTGCAAAACATTGAGTCCAAGTTCTATTATCAAAATCATTGAGTTCTTAAAGTTTTATCACTTTAGAGGTATAACATGTTTCTCACCATCTTGATCTTGCAAAACAAAGGTCCCTTTTAGGTTAACACATTTTGGGTCAAAACATTTCATCCACCTTCACACATTTTACATTCCACTTCACAAACAACTTTAGAACCTCTTGGACACATCAACACTTTTTAGACTTAGACAATTATTAAACCAATTCCCTAACTTAGCTTTGTTGTGTGTGAAATGGATCCTTTTCCATACACTTAATTGAGTTAGTCATCACATTTTTTTGAACTAGTTTATCTTAAAGGTCTCAAGTCTACCTTAAAGATTTACAAGTTCATTAACACCTTTTATCCATAACATCAAAACATCAAACCTCTTTGTGTAAAAGTGTTATCCAAAAGTTTAGAAAGTTCATCCCCCATATCATTCACTCTTTTCATCATCCACTCACACCATTGGTCCAAAACAACTAAGAGGGTCCCTTTTACCAAAATTTGAGTCAACTAGAGAGTTTCAAAACTATAAATCTCAACATACCTCTCCCATAGTTGACCCACAATTTATGGTTTCAACAAGGTCACAACACAAGAGAATCATGGAACAAACCAAAGACACATCTACCACAAGTGATACTATCCCACAAGAATTCAATCCAAGGAGCCATTCTACCCCCTCAAAACAACCACAAAATCCATTAAACCAAGGGTATGAGGTAGAAGATGTCACAAACAACCCCCTTGAGCTCACTAAGGAAGAACTCATTGATTATAAACAAGATCATCAAACCTTAGAGTGGCTTCCATTCCCCCAACTTTCATCGCACAACCCTTGCCACAAGGATTGACTCCATCTATGATTCAACCAACTTCATCCCTTGTACCAAGTCAAACATCAACTTCTAGTCTTGCAACTAGAATTGCCACCGACCTTGGTCACACTCTCCCTTTAGGAGGTAACATACTTTTTGGTACACAAGGCACCACCCTTCCACAAAACATAACTTGGACAGCCACATTTGGTGCCCCATCCCATTCTTTCACAACCATTCCTGAACACCCTCTACATCCACATGTACCACTTACATTCCATAACGCCACAACAACCTCGACATATCAAGCACAACCATCTTCATCCATCACAAGTACCACAAGTGTGCCTAACGTTACACAAGGTAATGTGAACCAAGTGCCTCAAATAGAACAACAAGGGCAAGTTAACACCCACCCACAAAGTCAACCCTTAACAAGTGGTTCCAACAACCCCATTGACACATCAAAACAAGTGGTTACCCAAAATACTCAAGTCAATCCACCATCCACATCAACCCCATCTATCATCAATCCAAATCAAAGTAACACATTGATCACAAACCCCATCAACCAAAGTAATACCTTGGTCCCACATCAAACACAACAAGGGAATCTTCAACACATTAGTCAAGGGAACCCTTCTAATCAATTGATCCAAGGTCCAAATATGTGTAATGATCCGGACCAATTTTTTTTTTGTTTTTTCAAATGCAATTACAATCAACACGCACCCGTTAAGGTTAGCTCTAAAACCAAAACGTTGCGTAAGCAACTCTAACCAAGAATGTACACCAAGATCCCGATGTGGGCAAGGTGTGAGCATATGGTCAGAGGATCTAATGCAGAAGCAAACTGAAAGGGAACTCTAACTAAGAATGCGTCTAGGATAGACAAGCATATGGTCAAAGGATCTAGATGCAAGATGAGCTGAAGTAACTCTAACCAAGGATGGCGCCGAGTGATGGCGAGCATATGGTCAGAGGGTCCCTACAACTACTGACTGAAAGTAAATAGGCGGCAAGCCAGCCTCTTCCACTTATTCAGCGGGAATTACAATAAAGTAACAGAAAGATAGAGAGGAGAATTGTTGTTAGTACTACTAATCAGCTTACAATATGTCAGAAAGCATGCCAAAGCCTAGTAACTCAAGTTCTTCAATGCTGCAATAGAATATAAGACTTCCTCAATGCTTAACAAGCCTCTCTATACTCAAACTCCTCACAAACTTACATTTATATAGGACTGATATGACAGACCAGCAACTGAAATGAAGCAACCAACAACCCTAGAACCCACCAAAATACTCACAACTCACTCAATACTTGCCAGAATGACATGAGACTTGATGCAAACGAAAGCTAGAATGATAACAATGAAATCTAGACTGAGAAATGACCAACAAAATGCAATATTATTTTTGTGCACACTTTCCAAGACAGCCCAGAATGGTACGGCCAAGGAGAAGGGCGATTTTGCTTTAAAAAATCCAAATCTTATTCATAAAATCTACAAATTTGCAAGAATGGTCGCCATAGAGAAAAGGATTTATGCAATGCCCAGAACAATAATATTTTTATTTCATGAAATATGAGCAATTCTTACAATCAGCTATGATATTCAGCAACTCCAAAATGAGATAGAAAGTGCAAACTAGAACTCCAAAATGCAAGATACTCAACTGAAATGCAAGACAAACCTATTACAAACTATCTCTCAACTAGTTGCTATCTTTCAAGCAAGAAGATGAGCCATTGCTAGGAGGTGTACTTTCCTTGAAGCGAGTGCCTGAAGACAATTCAACAGCATAACGGTGTGGTAGACAAAAGATGAACAAATGAAAAGCTGAGGCCTGCATATATAGACTTGAGGAGAATCTTCTAGAAGCTTCAAGAAGGGCGCCCAATTTCAAATTTGACTTCAACTCATTTCCCTCCAAAGGTGGCATCCTTTTTTCACATAAGGTAATATTTCATTTTATAAAATTTAATCTTTTTCCCTCAAGTGGGCGTCCCACTTCTCCAACCCTTAATTTTGCCTTAAAATATAAATTAACTCCTGATGAGACATTTCACCCATAAAGTCCCCTTTTTTAAAACAACATAAAGTTGTAATGCTAGGCCAAGGGGTTATAATATTAAAATATAACATTATAATATGAAAATAACTTATCTCTCCAGAAAATGCATCCAATGGCCAAAAACAAATTACCAACTGAACTAGTTGAAGACGAGAGCCAACTGCACTGTAGCCAACAGGACCACTGCCAAAAATAGAATTTACTAAAAATAGTAAATTCATGAAGTTACTCAGATCACCAAATGAACTATAACACTGCGAAGCTCTCTGAAAACCCAGAAGGAATCCGCAATCCAAATTCCAAACTTCAAGCAACAACCTCCACAAAAACAGGAAACCCTAATTTCACCATCTGAGTAGCCTACGGGTCTCCGGAATAGGCCAACGGTCAACTGAAGCGATCACATTTGAGAAGGGGACATTACAATATGCCATTGACATCGCAGCACCAAATGGCACCATCATTTTTACCATTGGTCCCCTAAGTCATGCAAAATCAAGCGGTGCCCCAAACCTACATTCCTCCATCCCAATCAACAATTTTACAAGGAATGATAGCACAAAACAACCCAAAAACACTCACCACACAACAACCATCTCAAATCAACCCACAACCCACTAATACCATGATCACTCAAAATCCATCTCACATATCCCAATATCAAAACACTTACACATTGCAAGCACAACAAGCTCATGCTCTAGCTTTACAACAAGCACAATAGGCTTATCAACAAGCATTGCAACAACAACAAGCCCAACAACAAGCTTATCAACAAGCATTGCAACAACAAGCCCAAGCATAAGCCTTGCAACAATAGCAAGTTCAACAACAAGCCTTGATCGCACAACAACAACAACAAGAAGCCCGACAACAAGCGTTGCTAGCACAACAATACACCCAACAACAAGTGCTTGCGCAACAACAACAGGGTTTGTATTATAATCCCCAACAAAACATCATGAATCCAACTGCACAAGGAGCATATACACTGCTAGCTCTATCACCCTCGCCTTCACAGTATCAGAATCCATCCTACACACCATACAATACCCCATCATATCAAAATCCCACTTACATCTCATCCACCATCCCACAGTATACCACATGCTCCTCCACCAAATCTGCAAGATGATGTATCATCATAGCTCAAGACGCTCACGCAACAGATCTAGGACATTCAAATGGGAAAAACCAAGAAACCACATATGCAACAAAACTTGTGTCCTTATCCCTTTGATAGGAACATAGCGATGGTACCTTTTCCACCCGATTTTGAGGTTCCAAAGTTTGATAAATACAAAGGACAAGGAAATCCGGTGGATCACATCAAAGAATTCCACGTAATGTGTATGGAGGTGACTTACAATGATTCCTACTTGATGCACCTTTTCCCACGGAGTTTGGCAGGGCCAACAATGGATTGGTTCTCACAATTGCCTCCAGGAATTCAAAACTTCCAATAGATAATCGATAAGTTCATAGATCATTTCTCCTTCAATCTTGACATGGATGTGAGCTTGGAAGAGTTGTACACTCTAAAGCAAAACAAAGGAAAATCCTTCGCAAATTTCTTACAAAGGTGGAGGCAGCGAGCTAGTAAGAGCAAGTGGCCCATTCTTGAGGAGTAACAAGTCGGAATCGTCATTGCTAATGTCAACACGGATTTATCCTTTCAGTTAAAGATGCAATGTGTGACGTCTTATGATGAGCTTGTCCCTAGGGCCCTCAACATTGAGAGAGCCCTAATCGCACAAGTGTATAAAGACAATCGCCCGTCCACTAGTTCTAAAGACAAACCCCGCTTTTGGGCCAAGAACAAGAATGTTACTAGTGATGGTGTTGTTGATGCAAATATAGTCTTAACTGCTCCTAGGAAAGCAAACACCCAAACCATAAACACACAACAACCATCCACACCACCGCCAAACAATCAACCAACAACCAATGCTGCAAATACTCAACGTGGACCACAAGGATCAAACAGTGCTCCTATGCGACAATTCACTCCCTTAGGGAACCTATGGAGGATGTGTTGAAGAAGTTGATACAGTCTACCCTTATCGTACTCACAAATTTCTCAAACTATCAAGTGCCACAAGTCAAACCTCCTAGCTATAGAGACAATCATTTTTGTGAATTTCACCGATACAAAGGTCATAACACACAAAATTGTTTTAGACTTAAACATCTAATCCAAGATCTTATTGAATAGGGAGACATTGATGTTGATAAAAAATCTAGGAATGGAAATCTGAAAATTTACACAAACCCTATGCCTAATCATGGAAAAACAAAAGATTCAGGAAAGGCATCAACTTCAAACAACGTAAACCATACCCATGATACCACGGTGGGACATATTTGTGTTATTCATTCATCACAACATGAGGATTCAGACACATATCAAGATACTGTTTTAAAACAATGTCCAAACCCATCAACAATGTCTAGCAATATTTCATACTGTAATGGCATCAAGTATGTATCAAATTACGATATCTCTTCCACATATGACTTCATGATTGGGCATGTTGAAGAAGTTCCAAACGAGCAAGAAATATCCCTTATTGCACCCATACCACAAACTGTTGCAAAGAGTCTTTTATCAATGATATATCATCCACCCAAGGATCATGTCAAGAAGAGGCTCTTGATGATAACGAAAGTTACTCCAAATCGAGTCAGGATCAAGAACCCCTATCCCCAGAGTTTCACCAACAGTTGAGGGACATCTTCCAAACCATTTTAAACTCCAAAGATGTCCCCGATATCACCCTTGAGATGTTTCTTTCTGATAGACATATAGACGTTCTTCATCCAAAACAAGAATCTCTCACTCTTGATATTCCCACACAAAAACAAGTAGCAGTCGAGATTCTTGATTCTTACAGTGATTGTGCATCATCGACATCTTTTGAATCAACACCAACATATTTCAAAGCAATATCAACATATAATGATGTCATAGAATCAGAGCAAACAATTCATATTCCTGAGCAGCAGGAACCCATATGTAATGTCCCCTTCTCAGTAGCCACCTTGAGGATCATTTAGCCTTTATTTATTCCCGAAGGCTAAAAGGAGAAATAGGGGAATAATTATTAAATTAATTATTTATAAAGTTATTTCAATAAATTAATATCATAAGATAACTTTATATTTAATTAATTTAATAAAGTGACTTAAAATAAAATAATAAATTATAAAAGTCACTTAGGGAATAAAATAATATTATTTCTAGAAGCTTCTTGAAGGTCATTGAGAAATCTTTATAAGGAGCTGTTGGCCTAGCATTTGGGCATGCTTATGTCTTGGATTATACTTCTCATACCAGATTGGTAGAAGCTTGAATGCTTTGCTTGTCCGAGGGTTTGAAGACTCTAAGATATCAGGTTCAGTTGTGAAAGATCAACCCTTGCTGGAAATTGTGGAGGAATCCATCCAGGGTTTCTACAAGCGCTTCATTGCAAAGTTTGGATTGGAGCAATAGTTGATGTATTATTGCCCTTCTGAATAAGAAGTGATTGAATGCAATAGCTGGTTTATTATTGCATTTATGTGAGGAGTTTACACAATTGCAATAGCTGGTTTATTATTGCAATTATTGAAGGATTTGTAGGTTTGCAACAGCTGGTTTATTGTTGCATTTGAGGAAGATATTTCTGCTAGTTTGATACAACCAAATTTAATGGTCCACGACCAAATTTGGGAGCACAAGAGAAAATCGATTTTGGAAGATTATAATTGTAGATTTTTGAAGATCAATATTCAGTCATTCAGGAGTTCGATTTATTGCAGGATTACTTCAGTTTTGAGCAAGCTAGAATTTCTTTTGAAGGCAATTCTATTCATTGGAAAATCGTGGCATATTTAGTTCGGAATCACAGCTTTGGTCATTTCGAACTTGGAGGATTTATTTATAGTTCTGGGTGCAGATCTCTTCAGCTTGAATTCGAGATCAACACTCATTTACTTTCGAATATTGCTGGGAGGAAATTGCATTCAGTCAGGCACCCTTGGTGCAGCTATTTGGCATCAAAAGGAGACAATTTGAAGGAGTTTGATAGTGCTCTCTCATCACTGTCTTCAATTCAGTATGGCGCCCAAATCAGGTTTTCTATCTCATTGAATAAAATACATTGTAGTTGTATTTTTCGTTCTAGAGAAGTCGCTGGTCTACAGTCAGATAAATCATTGTCAAAACAGCATTTGTAATTGTCTTTCATGTGATAAAATATCTCTCAATTGGATTGCTGTCACATTAGTTTCAGTTAGCATTGTCAGTTGCATTTTTAAGTGCCTCTCTCTTTGAAGGCAATCTGCTGTAAGTGTTTGGTATAAGTTGCAATCAATTGGAGTTTGCATTTGAAATGGTCGACGAAATGTTTACTTGCTGTAAATGTACAATTGCATTTCAATTTCAGTCACTTAGATTTTTGGAGTTTGCATGCTAAGTGTTTGTGAAAATACCTCTTAGCTGTAGATGTTCATTTACATAGTTGCACATCATTTCCAGCCATCCTCAAGTCTTGAAAATCAGAAAATAATCTTACATTGCATCATACTTTCATTTGTAATCAACTTGCATAGTTAGAAAAGTCTTTTAGAAGTCCTTTCATGCATTTCTATCATCATATAAGCTCAAAACAAAAAGGAGAAACCAATTATCAGCTGGAAAGAGATTGCAAGCCAACTTTTTGACGAAATTTCTAAGAGTTCAAAACTGAAAATTAAAAGCCAGATTTGCAAGGGTCTTTACACCATAGCAATATCATGTGTTCATGACAAGTCATATTCAGTGGCTATGGGTCAGAGGATACATTATTAGGGCAAAGGATTAGGTATTGTTAATACCTTCACAATGTCGGGGGCAATCTTGTCTAATGCAAACATCAATATATGGGGCACAAAGGATCCTTATGGGGAAAATACTGTCAACACTACAACTAGTCGTATCATGAATCATCATCCACCCATCATCTCATACACAAATTGGGACCAACGTAAAAAGAAAGATTCCTATCAAAGCAAGGAGGAGATCATCAAAGAAAATGAAGTTGTAAAGCAAAAAGGACAAAGTAAATAAAAATGGATACCAAAGAATACAAAAGAAAATCATCCCAGTCATACTCCATCAGTCAAAGAAACTATGGGGCAAAGTCCAAAAGGGAAATGTATCCATCAAAAGCGTCCTCAAATACAAAAGCAGGCTTCTCAAGCAAGGAACGAAGTCTATTCAGTGGTTGGTCCTAATTCCACGAAAACCTATATTCCCACCCATCATTGCTCATCTTCCAAAGTTTGGAGAGTCAAAGGTTCCAAACCATCTACCAATCCATCTCATATTCCTTCATGCATGTCACCGTACACTCCATTCATGATATCCAATTCTTGCATTGACCGTGTGTTGGCAACTACCCTTCATCATAAGGATTCTGAAGGCACTCTATCGAGATGTGCACACATAGATGAGGTTAATTCCGGTACCAACAAGGAAGATCAGAGTTCTCAAAAGTTGCATTCAAGTGCTCGTGTCTTAACAAAGTAGCTTCTTCAAGTAGGATACCGTTGGCACATTATGACAGTGACCTCTACATCAGTACTACCAGGCGGTTCAACATGAGGGTAAAATTTTCAGAAAATCATAAAAAATAAATAAATCAAGAAAATAGTAAAAAAATTAAAAATCGTCCTCTAGTGAAAACCACTATGGTGGCGCTTTGGGCATTTACTATGATGAAAACCTAGCAAACAGGTGTCATGAGTAGAATCGAGTGTCAATATGATCCTTCTCAGATAGAAGTATCTCATCTTTGTCATAATAAATCCAATGTTCCCTCCATCCATCCAATCCAACTTTATCCAGATATTCCAATTTATCTTGATCTTGACAAAGATTCGGCGTATACTTCAACTCTACTCATAGCAAAGTCTTGACAGTTTCTTTACCCTTTTATCTCATGAAGTCCCATACCCCATAATCTAGCATGAAAAAACTCTATTGAACTCTTCACCTATAAATTACCTATCTTGATTTGTTCATTGCACTATGAAGCATTGCTAGACACTGGGGGCAGTTTATTGCACTCTTGTTTTCGAATAACTCTTGATCCATGTCTTATATCTCACAATGTGACATCGACATCATGATCTAGGTATCGTTTATCTCAAAATCTCATCAAAATCCAAAAACATTCATAAAACCTCATCAAAAATCCAAAAACATTTGCAAAATCTAGAAAATCCAAAAAACATTTGAAAAGTTGTAAAGTCAAAATCCAAAACACATCAAACATCCTGTTGTGACCTTTTCACACATCGCCCCATTCAAAATGGGGACCCCTTAATTTTTGCTCCATTCTGGTCTTTTTGGCTTTGGTTTTTCTCTCTCTCTCTCTCTCTGTCTCTTTTCTGGTGTCTGCCTTTCCAGGGACATTCCCATATGTGAGCTTAAACGTAAAATTTGGCCAAGTCTGAAAATTAGGGTTTCTATCTTTCTGGTCAATCCGAGATCGAACAAGGTGAATATATTGAAAATAAGGACTAACACTGTTGTCAGTGTGCTTCCAGCAAGCTTCCATTGAAATTTCATCAGATTCGACTACTTACTATTTTTAGTAAGTGTGCAATTATAGGCAATCTTTCAGCATTTTTGAAGTTTTAACAGTCACACTGCATTTAGAACACATCAAGCTGCTCGCATGTAAAATTTGAGCTGAAACAGACAACTTACTATTTTTAGCAGTTCACCGGCATTTCGGGGATAAATGCAGAATTTTTCAACGATGTCTAGAGATTCCTTCGGTTTTCAGTGACCTTCGCGATGGTGTGACATGCAAAGCGAGATAACGACTTTCAGATTCCTTCAAGGCTATTTTTAGGGTTTGCATGTCGGGGTTTTCTTTGCATGTCGCATATTCCTTATGGGTTTTCGAGAGCTTCGATGGCGTGACATGCAAACGGAGATGGTCACTCATTTAGGAACTTACTATTTTTAGCAGATACGTCCCAGCAGCCGCCTCCTAGCACTTCAGAATCACAAGTTGATCGCAATGCAGCATAAACGAGAACAAACGGAGATCATTTCATATGCATGCAAGATGAATTAGGGTTTCTAGCTTCGGGGCCCGAAAAGAGGGGTAAAAAGTCAGAATTTTCGAAAACCGGTGTAAACCACCGCGATCAGTATCTTTCAAGCTATCTGCTGATAAAATTTGAGAGCAAACGGAGCACTTACTATTTATAGTAAGTCATTTCAGAAACAGGCTAAAAATAGAAAGTCAGCATCAGGCGCCGATGTCAGCAGGCAGGTCACATGGTGAGGAGCGCGTCATTCGAATTTCAAATTGAACGGAGTTGTGGAGATATCAGAAGCAGGCAGTTACTACAAATAGCAAACCACCTTCAGAAATGGGCTAAAAATAGCAGGCCAACCCGAAATAGCAGTGTCAACAGGTTAACGAGGTCGCAAGGATGCAGTGTTTGAAATTTCAGAACGATCTGAGCTTCGGAGATGCAAGAATTGAGATACTTACTATTTATAGTAAGGCATGGAGAAGCTGGCAGGGACGAGGAAAAATGGCTAAGTGTTGATGTTCATCCACCTCACATAGCAAAATGCGCCCTCTTCACAGGCCAAGCATGGAAAAATTTCTAAGGCACAAGCTTCGTCCTGCTCACTAGGTGAAATGCGCCCTCAAGCACAAGATGCTAAAAAAATTTCTAAGTCTGGAGTTCATCCTGCACCCATGGCCAAATGCACCCTGCTTGATGAAGAAGCAAGGTCTCATGCTTGAAAATTTTCTAAGTAGAAACTCGTCCACCTCCTATGGCAAAATGCGCCCATGCAGCAAGAAGGTCAAAGAAGTCAACATGTTTCATCCTCCTCACCCATCAAAATGCGCCCACCTTGAGAGTTTGATGAGAAAAAATTTCTAAGGCAAGGATATCCTCCACCACCCCCTAAATGCGCCCATCCTACACATATGCTCAAATGCGCCCAAAAAGAAAGAAGTCAAAGGAAGTCAACAAAGTTCATCCTTCTCCCTATGCAAAATGTGCCCAAAAGAGGCCATGTAAAGAAAAAAACAAGGAAGTTGAAGAGTCACATGCTAGGCGTTGGAAGTTTCATCCACCACATATGCCAAAATGCGCCCAAAAGGATAGCCAGTCAAAGAGTCACCAAAGTTTCATCCTCCTCCTAGGCTCAAATGCGCCCAAAAGAGGGTATGTAAGGACAAAAAGCTGGAAGTTGAAAGGTCACTTGTTGGAGGCGTTACAAGTTTCATCCTTCATGCATGTTCAAATGCGCCCAAGGTTAGAGAGTCAAAGAGTCAACTTTCATCCTCCTCCTAGGCTCAAATGCGCCCAAATGAGGGCATGTAAAGACAAAAATGAGGAAGATGAAAGGTCACAAGAAGGCGTGGTTTTATCCTTCACACATGTTAATAGGCGCCCAAGTTGAAGTGAGTAAAGGTGAGTGTAAGGTGGTAAACAAGGTAAAAGGTGAAGCTGAGTTTATTGCTGAAGCTGAAGTTTGTTGAAGAAGTACGATTTGCAGTGAGTTGTTGAGGCTGAAAGTATTGAGGAGCTGCGACTTGAAGAGGAAGAAGGTTGCTGAAGTTCAAATATGAAGTTGCTGAGATACGAATTTTAAAGAGTTTATTGCTAAAGTCTGCAAGTGCAAGTGAGAAGTACGACTTGGAGTTGGAGAAGTTGCTGAAGTAAATAGGCGCCAAGTCATTTGGAAATTGCTGCGATTTGAAAATCTAAGTCTGAGCTTGTGAAGTGCGAATTTACAAGAGTGTAGTTGCTGAAGCTTGCTTAGAAATTTTCTAAGTATTGAAGCTCGAATCTGTTGAAGAAGAAGTTGAGGTTTGCGAATGAGAAATGATATTGCAGCTTCTCAAGTTCTTGAAGTCGACTGGCAACCCCTGCACAATATTTTATTTATTTTCTAAATTAATTTGCTGATGGATGTTTATTGTTTTGCAGATGGCTGAGGCAAGGACAACTGGCAAGGACAACAATGGTGCATCCAAGCAAGCTGTTATAAAGAAACTGAGCAAGACATTTATGCCAGAGTCAAAGTTCACTTCGAAGTTGGGCAAGCTGATTGATACCAATTTGGGCTCTTTCAACTTGGAGGCGTTCAAGAATAAAATACTGGGAATTGGTCATCATCAACCTTCAAACACTTCACACAACATTGTTCGAAGCGGATTGTATGCAGCTACTGGTTTCCCACCAGCTATTTAGTGTTCGGAGCTGATGATGGAGTGCGCCAACTGCTACGAGAAGGATCACCGGTCAATCATGTCACCAGATGGTCAAGTGCTCGCCAACCTCACTCCTGCTGCCATAGGTGAAGCTTTTGGAATCCCAGTGCATAGAAACATGATTTACAAATCAAGGGAGCGAGCTGAACGAATGTATGCTTCTGCATTCGAGAGATGCACAGAGACAATCAATACTCACTGGATGAGCAACCCCAGACCTTCTCATACGAAGTTGCCGAGACAAATCATAGCAAATGACTTGAAATAGGAGTACTGTGATCTCATTATGATGCTGAGCAGAGTTGGAGGTTGCCCACAGTCGTTTATTTTTGAGCCATGGATGTTCTATTACATCAACCTCGTGCTGGAAGGAAAGGAGTACATTAACTGGGCTGCAATGATCAATGACAATTTGCACGAGTAGCTCCTGAGCCTAAGAAGAACGAAGACATTTTATATGGGCTCTTACATCATTTACATGCTGGCCCGTATGATGAAGTATAGAGGAATTTCATACAAGGAGCCCATTGGTTGTGGCTCTCACCAGTTCAAAATTCATGAGGCTTGTCCGCAGCTACACTTGACTAGTACCACTCATTACAAGCGTGCTAATGACGCCTTCACCATGCACATCACGAGAGCACTTCAAGAGCGGATGCATCACAGGATCTCGAAGGAAGCCCAAGAATTGATTGAGAGGCAGCTAGAGAAGCTGAAAGTGAGCTTCAGTTTTATCACTTTTCATATCACACCAGCCGACAGCACTATGATCCGCATAACAACATCAAATGGGTACTGTCAGAAGAGTTTAAACACAAGGCAAACATTGAGGATTATTGGGCTAATGCATCAGACGAAGTTGAAGTAAGGAAGAGAATGTTCTCTAGGTTGCCAATAAGCATGATTAGGGAGTGTGAAGTCATTCTGGTACCAGACCAGGTGGATGAGCACATGAACGTCATCCATCCAGATTATGAAGCAGTGAGAAATACTCCACTTCCACTCCCGGATTGGTCAGAGCCTGAGATAGCAGATTTGGACACACTTTGCATTCCGGTCTTGACATTCACTAGAGCATGGGTTGACAGAAGTGTGAGCAGGTTGAAGAGTAGGTCGATTGCATTGACTTACAATTTGATGGGAGATCACAGGACACCCACCACCAGCAAGAAGAAACAAATCTCACGAGGTCTGGAATCTAGAAGGAAAGAGCCAGTTCAACAGGAGCCTGTTCGGCCAGAGCCTCCAAGAGTTGCAATTGAATCACCCACGCCATTGGAGACACGTTCTCCAAGTATACAGGAGGTTTCTTTATTTGCTGATCAAAGAAATGCATTGAATCAGGTGCAATATCATTGATGGAGTCCATAATACTTTCGAGGCCATATTTGCTAGGCGGTTGAATCCAAATGAGGTGATTGCTGATAATTTGAGGGGTAGGCTGGTGCCTTTCTTTTCAGAGGTGAAGACCTTCATACAGGATGACTTTGAGAACACCTCTACTTTCTCCAGCTTGATCCAGAGCACGTAGGATTCCTTAGTTGCTTGGAGAAAATCTTGTGCACGGCATGAACCGTCAGTCACGGCGTTAGAGTTCCAGCTTGATTGCATTCCACCCATTTCAGTTCAGGAGGTTGAGGCTGTACTTGGCAGGTTCATTGAGTTTGCAGCCAAAGAGAAGGAGAATGGGAATGCACTACTGGACGATGATCTTCTAGAAGACTGATTGTGGGCATTAATTGCCTTTACTATTTTGGGAGTGAGTGGGAATCTTTGCTCATTTATTGCACCACTCCCCATTCTGGCAGTTTTTAGGGTTAGGGCTAAGGTCGCTTAATCTTAGCCACTCTTTTGATTGTAATCTTAGCCGTCCATTGGACTGGGCTATCTATAAAAGGGGGAGTCCCCCTCATTTGTACCTCATTAGAAATTAGATTAGAATTGGAGACTAGAGTCGGATTGAAGAGACACTAGAGTAGGCATTTTGATAGCATAGTGTGGAGAAGGAAAGTTTTCCCTTTGAAAACTTTTGTAGAGATTGTTGTGTAAAACTTTCATGATAATAGATCTTTTCATTGATGGTGGAATTCGTCTTTGTCATGGATAGCTAGCAAGGTCTCTTCATCCTTTCGGATCCAAGTAGCATAAAGTAGCATAACTCTCATTTCATGCAAGTAGTTTACTTTGGATGTGTGGTGTTTTATTGAAGTAGCTTCATTTCATTCCATACCACTAGCAACTTGTTGATGACAAGTTCGCCTTGCATGGTCGACTGGAAATTATCTTGAGTTTAACTTCAATTGTGATTTGTATACTTATATGCGTCATCTTGATGGTATATGTATGCTAAATTGTAATCTAAATATCTTTTGCTATCCCTTTGAAGATTGCACCAATTTTGCTGAAGCTGTCCGATGTGAGGCTAGGTGAAATTCGGTCGAAGTTTGCTGAAATCGAGCTCCACATATCTTGCATTTAGGATAGAATTTAGAACCACCTCTCCCTTATACTCATTTATTTTCAGTCTATTTCTAGTTAGCTTTAGGAAAACGCACCTTACTGCCAAATCATACGCACAAAATCCCCTTCAAATCATTCACCTACTGTTAATTGCAAGAATCCTGAACAATTGTGTAAGTCCCCTCGTGAAAATAGCAATTCACATCAAACCAACTAAAGGGTATTCTAAGTATTTCAGAACCTTGGAGTTGAACATGCGAACTTTCTTGCAATCTTAGTGCACGGAATACTTTGATCAAGAGAGAATGGAGTAGCCTTCGGACAACTTTGTTCTGCTGATTGGTGCGGTCACAAAAATCACATCAACACATCCCTAAACAGGTCAAAAAGTTAGAAAATCAAAATAAAAAACATTACCTTGTCGAACTACGAGTCTTTGAGCTTGAACATAGCCGAGGCCATCATTGATGTACCCCCGAAACACCCTAGGTCAGTCCTTTAGGAGTCTATCATAATAAACTGTCAATCCATCAAGTGTTCATATCTCATCAATAAACAGGTCAAATTCAGTCGAATAACGTGGTCTCTGCGTGTATAACGTAGGCAAGGCTCATCTTTGATAAGCCCCCGAGGCCCTAGGTCAGTCCCCTTTAGGTCTTGGTCAAAACTCAGAAAATCCTAAAACATTTGAAAACTTAGAAAAACACAAAAACATTGGAAAACGTGAAAACTCAAAACATTTGGAGAACATTGGAAAAATACTAAACAGTCTCAAACAATTGAAACCAAAACAGTCTCAAAAACATTAGAAAATGTTAAAAACATTGAAATATTCTAGAAAATCCCAAAACCACCCATCCCATTTCGCTTGCACCTACAATAAACTTCCATCCATAAGAAATTGATCATCAACCTTTGGTAACACAAACGAAAAACTAGTACAACAATCAGCAAAAAATAGAAACCTTAAACACAAAAATAAAACTCTTGATCATTGTAAGAGACCAAGTGTCTCTCAACCCAAATCTTCTGACTAAGAATGCGTTTTTGTTTGTTTTTGCAATTTTTGATTTTTTTGTGGTTTTTGCAAATAAAGGAGATGGTACGATTTTGCATTAAATGCTTCTAAAAATTATGATAAATTCTAGAATGCGAATTTGAAGTAAATGTACTCATAAGTTGGTGCCAAAAGACTCTATTAATCTTGCAAATCGATTACAATAATAGATCTATGATGTGTGAGCCAAAAGGCAAGCATGCATAGGGAAAAAGCAACTATTAAATGAGTAAGAAACCTGGTATTTTATTGCAGCGATCTAATAACCAGCTGTAGCATTCAATGTGCACAAAAGATAGATATCCAGCGCCAAATTGATCACAGATGCATCCAAGGATTGTGCGACCCCAATGGAAGTGAATATTCAACAAAAAGCAAGGCATTTCAAGCTTTAAATCCACACGCCTTCAGCTGAAACAGTACGGCTATGGCAGCAAGCAAAGAGGCCGTACGGCTGAGAAAAGAGATGCCAAAATATTGGAACAGCAAGATATAAATCGATTTCTGGCCTTGATAAATTCGTTCTTCTCAAACCCTTCCTGATTTTTCCTCTGTAAGCACAAAGGTACTGTAGCGTTACTGTTCACGTGCACTATAGCAGGTACTATAGCAGCCAACAAACCCTTACAAACTGCTCAAGAAACTTGAATAAAACTTCTCAAATATGCTTTGTAATGACTCCTATGTGAAGCCACTCAACTGACAATCTTCAACTGGTATTTCACAGCCTCAATATGTCTGATTCTGAAGAGTTGACGTTCTCCAAACCCTAATTGCAGAAACCCTTGTTTCTCCAACTCCAAATGTTCTTAGGGAGAAAAGACAAAATTTGAATAATCAATCAAATAATGAGTTCTATTCCGTCTTTGAGAAATAAATACCTCTCTCAAAAGTTCGACCCTTCTCAAAAAGCAATTAAATGAGCATTTAAAAGATTAATTAAATTCGCCCCTCTTGACTTAGGCAATTTAATTAATAAATGGCATCTTTAATCAAATGAGTAATGAATACTCATTTAATATTAATATTATCTCTTTATTATAAAGTATTAAATACTTTATAATTCACCATTAATAATTAATGACTTTAATATTTCACTTAAAGTGACTTTATAATATAAATTCATAATAATAATTATTTAATTATTATTAAATGCTCCCTTTATTCACTGTTTGCTCATCAAACTATCAAACTGGGTCGAAACTGAGATGACCAACTGAACCAGGTGCCCTCCCAGAAATAGTAACCCCTGTCTGCCTGACTTACTATAAATAGTAAGTGTCTAAATATCACTCTGTGAGTCCCTGCAAAGGCCCAAACCTAAAACAACTAGTGGAGTAATGTCCCGAAACTCTGGATAACTGCCACAAGTGATCCTCTAAACACTTCTGCCAGCCTATGAGGATCTGATTGATAGGCTCACTCCTCAACAAACAACATTAGCTAAAACGGGGACATTACAATCATTATCAAACATGTCAATCAAACCTTATATCAACAGCCTTTCAAACAACCTATCAACCTGTCACCATCCACTAACATGTCCTAGGATGCATCCTTCCTACAATGGGCACTATCTTTGGCAATCACTTCGGATATTTATCCTCAAAACACACCCTTTGGCAAGAGATATAGATAACATTGACTGTTTGTTTTTGGTCTTTTCTTGTGATTTATCTTATTGACCCATTCCGAGGACCTCTCGATGATGTCTAAAATATTTAAAGAGAAAGGAATGGGGCATTGATTATTATCTTTCGCTTGTTGTGCTTGTGGGGTATTCTTGTAAAATAATCTTGACGCATACTTGCTTAGTTGTGTGTAAGGCGGTCATTTGGGGTAGATTGTTGACTATTGCGTATGCTTTGGTCTGAAATATTCTAAACTTCTAAACTACATTCCAACGAGGTTTTTGTATGTCAAGGTGTGAACAAGGACTATCCTGTCTGATTGCAGAGTCAAAGTCCATTGCACTAGATACAACGCTATCCTAGTTATCAATACCATGATGCATCGTGTCTATGTGTTATATCAAAAATAAGGAATAACAGAGAGTCCCAATCCCAGAAATGAGCATATCATCAATCTCATCACCATATCTAATAAAGTCTCGAAGACTCATAGGCTTGTTGGACTTCTAAATCAATCTCAAAATCAATGGTTAATCCATCCATCTCATTCTTTTACTTCTATCCATCTTATTCTTCTTATTCTTCTATCTTTACTAATAGTTCTATCGAGGTGTCAAATATGTGTGATATATCAAAATATACATGAGGCTACCCATGGCCGATGACTGTCTATACATCATCAAATCTGTCTACATCAAACATTTGAGTTTTCTAGTCCTCTCTAAGCTGAACCTATGTTCAATCTTTGTTGCGATTTCAACCCAAAATTTCAAATTTCCGCTCGATCTCTTGAGGGGGCAGAGAACCAACGTAAATTCCTTCCGCTGAGGCAACAATGGGGCATCCAAAAAATCAAGAATTTTTAAATTTTTGATCTAAGCAACAACATTAATCTAAAAAGTGGCAGTCTTTGAACCAATGTAACAGGTACCTCGCTTCAAAGAGAGGCAAAATGTAGACACTTAAAATTGTTCTGAATGGTATTACACACTTGAATCCGATATACTAGCATCGTTTTGTCCTAAAATTCATCCTCTTTTCACCTATTTGATTAAATAAGCCTAGTTATTTAATTTAATGCATCATTGTCTTCTATTAATTTAATTAATTTAATTAGGTTAATTCCTACCCTCTCACACTAACATTTCATCTTGTTTAATTAAATAGTGCAAATTATTTAATTTAAAACCCCCCTAATCTCCTCTCATTTAATTAATTAATCTAAATCATTTAATTAAATGTCATTTGCATCCCCTTTTGATTAAATAAACTAATTATTTAATGCGAACTCTTTTCCCCTCAACTTGCACAATTAAAACTCAGTTTTAATTAGAAAATTACTAATTTTTCTCACCCATCCACTTGCATCTATTTGGCTCCAAAAATGGAATATTCTTTCCTAACAAACTTTGTAACAAACTTTCAAAGTTGTTAAAAAGTGTGTTTGTTTGAATCATTATGAGCCCTTGATGCCTTCGATCCATGTGACCTTTGATTCTCATCCATTGATGAGAATCTTTGATCCATGCCTTCACCCTTGATTCCATCTTGTCCATTGATTGATCCTTTTCATCTTGACCATTGATTCTTCATTTTCTCTCCCATAAATACCTCACCTTTTGATAGAAATGGATCCACCTCCATAAAGCAAAGTTATGTTGCCCGTTTGAATACTATCTCTATTCATACTTGCACCATTTTCAAGCTTTTTCATCTTTCCATCCATCCATGGCATCGTTTTATCACATTTAGCTTAGTTTTCAGCAATGGAGTTTGGTTAAACGCTCATCTCATCGAAGGGATTGGGAAAGGGTCGCCATTCCATATCAATGCGACATCACTCCCCCAATGGGATAAGGTTTGGAGTATTAGAATAGGTTTCTTTTAAGCTTTTGTGTTTATTTCATGTTTAGTTTAATGGTTTCTTAGTTTTTGAAGCTTTTGAACATCTCATTGGGATTGTAGCTTAGAGGGTTAAATATGTCTTAAATTCATTAGGATCTGGCGTATTTGTGCTATAACATGATTGCAATCACAGTTACATCCTTGTTGCAATTCTTACCACTAAATATAGTGGTCATCATAGGCATCTTCAAGATAATATTCATCCTTGAAGGCTTACTAGAAGTTTTATCAAGTTGGCTCAAACTTTCTTTCTATTTGGTCCTCCTTGCATATAGCATGGATATGCTTCTTAATAGGCGAAGAGACTTTTAGAAGTGAGGTCTTGATCTTTTCTTCATTTGAAAATTCATTCATAGAGAAGTATCACTCGAATTGATCTAATACCATATTTAGATGCATTTATTTTACTCTCAGACATAGGCACATCTAAATTCACTTGGAACCTAAGAGGACACGACCGTTGAAAGCTTTACCTAATCATTGAAATGGTACAACCTCATTGTAGGGGCGACTTTTCCACAAAAATCAGTTTCTCAGCAAATACCACAAATGAATAGTCTAGAGAAGTCACTCAAGTGTGGAGAATCCAAAGGAACAATACCCAAAATGATAGCTTTCCATCTCACAGAGATATGAGCAATTTTACGTTTCCCAGCTACTCAAAAAAAAAACATTTCCAGACCTCAAAAAATCTATGCCAACACTCAAAAATTGAATCTAATTTTCTCTGAACTCAAACCTCAACACCAAAATCCACACACCACACCAAAACTCACAAACCTACACCCAAAAACTGAATATATCTTCATATTATTCAACTCTAAAATCACCCAACAACCAAAAATCACTTAAAGATATGATAACTTGAACACCAACCAGCTAGGGTAGGTCTTCCACCATCGAAACCAGCTATCTAGTGAAGGGTTTTCGTCCTCCAACCAGCAAAGAACTTAGGAAGCATTCCTACAACATAACATTAAGTTGCCTGTCATGTCCCCTTCTCAGTGACATCTCTCAGAGGACAGGATTGGCCTATCACACGACCCTCGTAGGCTGATTGTTTGGATAGAGGGTCACTTCGGAGCTTGGCTCAGCTTCAGTTAGCAGAGATTGATCAGCGGCCTTTCGCTCGCTCAATCGAGGCTTTTGCGAATTGCTATTTTTAGCGCTCCTGCAAGTGGGACCCCTTTTTAGCAAGATGGCTTTATGCATCCGAATCACTTAAGAGTTCAAGATCGCATCGAACAGGAAACGGATAAGTAACGGGAGAAATATTAATATTTAATTACATTGATTAAATATTAATTAATTAATGTTTATAATATAAAGTTATAATTTTAAATTATAACTTTAAGTGATTTGCCTTGAGGGGTGCGCCATCATTAAAGGGGGCCAGTTTGACATTTGATTTATATTAAAATATTCAGCAGGAGACTATTGAAATATTAAAAGATTAAAATATGAATATTTCATTAAAACCCTATTCTTGAGGAAATCGCACTTTTCAGCTTATTAGTGGATTTGCCTTGGGTTTTGAGCCATTATGTGATTATTGGATTTTGAGAACTGATCAAATTGATCTGAGCACAGACTTTAGGGTTTGAACTCGACTTCCTTGGGGAACGAGCCATCTCCAGCGGAAAGCAATTCAGAGAGTGTGAAATATCACTTGATCTATTGCCAGCAGAGGTTTTCTCACTCAGAGGAAATCACAGATCTTCAGAGGAATTAATATCTTCAGAGTTTATTCAGTTGTTTGCATTCAGAGCATTTCATTCATTTGGGCGCATCATATTCAGAGACTTAGGCATTGATTTGAGGAGGCCGTACCAATCATTAAAGCTGTTGTACCTGGCCGTACCTGTACCAGGTCGTACCATCTTGCCTGGAGCCGTCTTTTGCTTGAAGGAAGAAACGCCTCTTTCCTTGGCTTCCTATCTTCTCCAGTGCAGGCGCATACTCATTGGGCATCACCAGAGGTTATCATTTAGAGGGAGAAGTGCATTTATTGTACCAGCCGTACCAGATTGTACCTTTCAGCTATGACAGAAAATTACCAGGTTTTCTCAATAAAAATCATTCTTTTTACTTTGCATGCTTCAAAATAATATCTGTATTGATGCCAGTTGATGAAATAAAGAAACGCCTTTCATCTAGCTTGTATTTTCTATACTTATTGAAGATCTAGCATTTTTTAAGAATTTATTATTATTTTCTGGAAAAGTCGTACCATTTCATTTATTGCTCAAAAACCCAAAAAATTGCAAAAAAACCAAAAACGTCAGAAAAACCTAAAAACTCAGTCAGAATCAGTATCAGGGGAAACTAGGGTTTCTACATTGCCAAAGCCAAGATAACCAAATGAGAGCTCAAGTGAGAATATATAGAGTGAAGGAGAAATTAAGGCAACCAAAATTCAATTTGAATTCTCTTCCCTTCAAGAGGTTCGACCCATCTAGAGCTCTCCAAATTAAAACATTTATCTTTACTTTATTCCCCTTCTAACTTGGTGTCCACTTTGAAAGAAAACAATAATCTTTTAAAAATATTAAACACCTCCTTTACCTTGTGTAGAAACCCTTGTTTCCCCCTGATTCTGAATCTGCTTGTTTTTTGTTTGTTTTTGCAGTTTTTGGGTTTTTTGACGTTTTTGCATAAAATATGAAGAATGCGATTTTGCAAGAAATTGAAAATAAATTCTATAAAAATTATTTAACTTCGGAAATAACAGGATCTAATACAAATACTGATGCTAGTCTATTTATTTGTCTTCTGAGACGATTACAATGAAGATCCTATTACATGCAAATTAAAAGGCAATGAATTTTATGAGAAAACCTGATTTGCTGCAATATGGTACGGCTGTAATAAATACTTCTTTTCCCTCCTTCTGTTGTTGCAGAACAGTGCCAGGAATGTAGGCACCCAAGATGGCAATGGCAGACTGAACCAAATGTAGGCGATTTGCCTTTGGAAGAAAGTACGCCTCTCTTCTGGTAAAGTACGGCCTGATGCAGGATAGTACGGCTGACAACAGCAATAAATGTAAATTGTACGGCCTCCCTAAGACTCTCCAGATCTTCTTGAAATATGCACCTCAATGGATAATTCCTCTGTATATGATTTATAGCTAAACCCCTGAAGTTTGAAACCTCTATGAATGCTCTGTAATTCCTTCTGAGTGAAGAAGTCCCTCTGCCTAGCAATAAATCGGATGATATTTCACACCCTCTGAATCGCTCTCACTGGAGATGGCTCGTTCCCCAATGCATTCGAGACTGAAACCCTAAGTTTCTGTGCTCTACTCAAGACTTGATCAATTTTCAATCATCAATAACATAATGCTCGATTTCCAATGCAAATGCATTATACCCTTGAGAAGTGCGAATTCCACAATAATAGGGATCATTAAAAATTCAACTTCTTTTTAATTCTTTTCAATAGTCTCAGATGTAATTTTTATAATAAAATATAATTGTCAAATGGCCCCTTTTTCATGATGGGCGACCCCTTCACTGAAATCACTTAAGTTATAATAAAATATTATAACTTTATATTATAATGCTTCCACAATTAATATTTAATTAAATCAATTAAATATTAATATCTCTCTCAATATGTACCCGATGCTCGAGTCGTCTGAAGCTGTTGACTGAGGAAGTGATTCTGCACATAATCCATCCATACTGCTAAAAATAGCAAGGGTCCCACGCTGAGTGCCAAATACTGCTAAAAATAGCAACTCAGGCTAGAAGTGTCCGAAAGAGCCCGAACGAAAGCCAACTGATCACAAACTGCCAACTGAGACTGAGCCAAGCTCCAACATGACCCCCTATCCAACCTATCAGCCTACGAGGGTCGCATAATAGGCTAATCCTGTGCTCTAAGAGATGTCAACTAGAAGGGGACATGACACCTTGGCATCCATTGACGTATAAACTTGCCTTTTAAAACAATTTGAAGGCTCGACATTCCAAGGCAATGATCAAGGGGGTCTCTCATGAACCCGTTACCCTTCACTTAAGTCGTAACTTTATTAAAGACTTAAGTGACAAAGATCAAAGATTTCTTTGAAAAAATTAAAACTCACCAAGGCAAAAACTAGAAACCACTGCATTGAACTGATAGAGGAATAGAGGCCAAGACTAGGTGCTAAAAATAACACTTACTAAAAATAACAATTTGCTAAAAATAGTGAGTCAATTATCCCAACCAATCCAATCGAAGCCCAACTAGAACTTACTAAAAATAGTTACTAAAAATAGCAACTCACTAGAAAAACTCAAAAAACCTCCACAAAAGCTCATCACAAGACACTACATCCCCTAACCATATCCACTTAGCCTACAGGAACCCGAAAATAGGCTAATGGAAGTCTCGTACTAAATGAGGTGCAAAAAGGGGATATCAACTCAGTAGAAAAACTCAAAAAACCTCCACAAAAGCTCATCACAAGACACTACATCCCCTAACCATATCCACTTAGCCTACAGGAACCCGAAAATAGGCTAATGGAAATCTCGTACTAAATGAGGTGCAAAAAGGGGATATTACAACTTCCTCGTCATATGCTAAGACCAATGCAAGGGAGGATGTGGCAAATTGGATTTTTGATGAGCAAGGCTTCTAGGTATCCACTACAGAAATCATACAAGTAAATATAATTCTACATTATATTTTCATTCTTATTTTTGTCAACACTTATGCTAATGTTTCACAATAATTGTAGTTCACAAAGCCTTTCGTGGTTCTATGACTTGTTGATGTGGAGAAGCCCGCAATAGGCTACATATATGAGGGCATGGATAGAGCCAAGGAGGCCATTAGATCCATTTATGGGGGAGTTGACGATAAGTATCGCCCAATTTGGGAAATAATTGATAGACGATGACACCTCCAGCTTCACAAGCCCCTATACATATTTCCTCAATCTAGCATTCCAATTCTGCCCTGATTTCAAGGCAGATGAGTAGGTTCTAAGTGGGCTCTACACAATCATAGAGTGGATGATGCCTGATTCTAGTGTTGGAGCACAAATAGTCACAGAGATGAGATTTTAGACTTGCACAAGGAGATCTCTTTGGATGAGATATATGCAAGGCAACTCAGTTGGCATTGTAGCTAGGTAAATATTTATTAAGCACAAATTAAGGATCTTAAGGGCTCATGGTGGGAAAGATTCGGTGCTAAGGTACCAAATCTTCAGAGGATTACAGTTCGAGTATTGAGCCAAACATGTTGTGTTCTAGGTTGTGAGCACAATTGGAGTATGTTTGAACACATACACTCCCAGAAGCACAATAGATTGTCAATGCAGAGGTTGAATGATCTAGTTTATGTTCATTACAACCTTCGCCTTCACCACAAACATATTTTGGGCACTAACTTATCACCCATCGCACTAGAGGAGATTGATCCACAATCAAATCGGATTATATAATATCCCTTGCCCAATCTGATCTCAAACTTGCTGTTATATGGCTCAAGGAATATTGTCAAACACTTGGCATACAATGTCTAAACCCGCAGTTATGAATTTTCTGATTGTCCTCTTTGAGTTCGTAGGCTGCAAATGAAGTTATTGAATGCCTCTAACAATGCAAAGTTGTCATAGAAATGATATACTAGCTGTTTCAGACCTTTGGCATACATGTAAATGACTGAAATTAAATAGTACAGCTAGTTGGCATAAAGACAAACACTTTCCATGCATCCCAAAGTACACCTACAGCCACTAGGAAATTAAGCAAACACTTGGCAAGCAAAGGCTCTTAACAAATATGTAAACCACCATGCAAATTGTCAATTTCAGTCAGTAGGTATTTTCACAAACATTTGGCATGCATACTCATATGCTGATTTCAAATGCTACAAGATGAATCTTACAATGAATATATGCTGGTGCAATTTATAACTCCTTATTACTCAGCCAACTCAAGTACAAGTTATTGAAAAAATTGCCAAAGACTCTTGGCTTTACATTACAATGCCCAAACTGATATAAAATATCCACCTACAGCAGCACCTAATACCATTGATTCATCAATGCAAAATGAACTTAGAAAGATACAAGAACCTGGTATAGGAGATCACCCAAGCTTGTTGAAGACGTGGTAACTTGTATGTAAGGAAAGAAGACTCTTCACATACCAAAATCAGGCCATAACCTGAGCCGCCCCTGTTCCTTGATCTGCAGTTCAAAATAAAATAAATGCCACTCTTGTAACCTCTTTAAGTGCTGGAAATAGTTGCCAGACCTTCATGAGTGATGTGCTCTAAGTAGAATTGGGAATCGATGCAAAATAAGGTCTCTATGAACTGAAATGTCAAATCCCAGCAAGTCTGCAAACTTTATAACATTCAAGAGAAGATCTATTCTCCTTGGAGCAGTCTCTAATGGCCTTCAAATGGCATCCAAACCCCTCCTAGATACCTCACGCATTAACCTTGATTTATTCAGAATTTATTGCAGCTTCTTTAGCAAAATCGCAGCTCCTTCATGAGTGCGCCAGTCTGAGTATTAATGGATGTTGAATCATCAAACCAGCATCATAGTGACTTCTCTTTGACACAAGACGCCCTTGAGATATCTTCAAAATGAGCCCTTAAGATCCTTTTATACTTTTCCTAGAAGAGCTCACACACTTTTCTTGCCAATGTGGGATAAAAGATATATTTTATTTTATTTTAGTGACTTTATGATATAATATTTTATTTATGTCACTTTATTAAATTAATTAAATATAAGGTTACTTTATAATATTTTATTTATTTAATAACCTTACAAATAATTAATTTAATTATCTCCCTTATTTCTCCAATCCACTAAATCTAGGAAACCATCCACTGACTTGGTATCTACCACAAATGACTCTCTAACCATGATCATTAGCCTATGAGAGTCAGGAATAGGCTAAACCCTCTGAAAACTGATGCTCATGAAAATGAGGATATTACAGTCTGCCCTCCCAAAAATTGCTTGTCCCCAAGCAATCTTAGCAAACTTTCCCCCACCTGGATCCCAAGGGAAGATCTGTGTGATGTCTCAAACATCACCAAACAGCTCTTGTAACACCAACACTAGCACAACCTGCTGAATCAACTCAATCCCAAAACTGTGACGATGAATCTGATGCAACCACACTGTTGGAAAACCACCACCTATTGCTTCCCGTTGTGCCACTCTGATACCCCCTATCTCCAAAATGCATCAAGTCTCCAACTCCTGAATCAAATGATAAATCATCATGAGAGAGCAAGGTAGAAGACCTGCCAAACTCAGAATCGCCATCTAAGGTCGGAAACAAGTCATACCAGAACTGACTTGGTATCTACCACCCACTGACTTGGTATCTACCACAATTGACTCTCTAACCATGATCATTAGCCTACGAGAGTCAGGAATAGGCTAAACCCTCTGAAAACTGATGCTCATGAAAATGAGGACATTACAGTCTGCCCTCCCAAAAATTGCTTGTCCCCAAGCAATCTCAGCAGCAAAGAAAACTTTCCCCCACCTGGATCCCAAGGGAAGATCTGTGTGATGTCTCAAACATCACCAAACAACTCCTATAACACCAACACTAGCACAACCTGCTAAATCAACTCAATCCCAAAACTGTGATGATGAAACTGATGCAACCACACTGTTGGAAAACCACCACCTATTGCTTCTTGTTGTGCCACTCTGATACCCCCTATCTCCAAAATGCATCAAGTCTCCAAGTCGTGAATCAAATGATAAGCATCATGAGAGAGCAAGGTAGAAGACCTGCCAAACTCAGAATCACCATCTGAGGTCGGAAACAAGTCATACCAGAACTGACTAGAACACTCCTTAATCCACCCACCTCTTTGTGCCATTAGAGACATCGTCAAATCCTGTGTAAGTGGGTTGAAATCAAACTAATGAGCACATCTCAAGATGCAATCGAGGTGAAACTCTCCTGACTGTGCTAATTGAGTACTCACCAAAAAACCCCTAACGCCTTCAAGCTCTTGAGAGAGCTTATTAGCTTCCTCTTCTTTCCTCGTCAAGGAATCTGAATAGATCCCAACAAGGCTAAGAAGGGTGTCTCAGTCTGAAAGAAGGTTCAAATAATTTGACTTCATTGTTCCCATACCTTCTTTGACAACCTACAAATCATCATGAGAAGATCCTGCTTCAATCCCCTCTTGTCTTCTCTTTAACTGGACTGCCCAAAAATGATCCTCAATCAATTTGTGCATCCTGTCATGATGAGATAATGCTGCAATAATCTCATCCTCCACCTTCAACTTGGTCTCCAAGCTACGGACAAGCTCTGCCTCACATGAAGAAGCCTCAAACTGTTCTTGTTTCCTCATGTCCTTCGATTGACCAAGCTTATCAACCTCATCACCATCATTAGAACAAAGTACATTTTCATATTCATCCTTCCTTGGTATAAGGAGTCTTCTAATGTTATCTATCATTTTTTGTCTTGCTATGTTGATGAGATTGATCTTTGTTTTTACTTCTTGAAGATGTTGTCTTGCATTGGCAGCCACTAATCTAGCCTCCTTGGCTTTTCGCAACCATTCTTCATTCATCTTTTCGGACCTTTTTACCTCTTCGATTCCAAAATACACAAAATCAGTCCTCTTATGTGTGTTATCTTCATGTCTACCAATGGGTGTAGGGCTGCCATCAAAGGATGATATCATATCATTGGCTTGTTCATGATCACAAGCTCCTATCTCATGAGAATGGTGAGACATAATGTTGTTGTCCTCAAACAAATCAATAATGACATCATGCCATTGTAAAACGTCTTCTTCATCATGTGTAGTCAAAACGCTAGTGGCTGCTCCACTAAATAAAGGATCAACTTTCACATCCTCCTTTATATCTTGGGCCTCCAATAGACTTTCATATGTATGAATAACCTTCATCGAACCACAATCTAATTCTTTGTCATAATAGAATGAAGCAATGCTAGACTCACCTAATGAATCATCACAAGAAACCTTATCTTCATGTGGCTGCTCTAATGCAACTGGTTTGTCTTCAAATATCACTTGCTCTTCTCCAACCTTGAAGTCATCCTGAAGTGTCTTGTGGTCCATATCTTTTTCTGTGCAAACCTGATTTTTGCTCTCCATAAGATCAGTTGTATGCTAGTCACTAACTGCTGAAAAGTCATTGTAGAGATTTCTGGATACTTCACCTGTAGAGACCTCATGTTTCTCATTTTTGTTTTGTGATGTAGACCTGAAGATGGATGCCATATACCTTGCTACTCTATCTAAGGTTGCAGGGTCTGAAATCAATTCATTTATTTCTTCCAACTCTTTCAAACTTTGTTTAAGCTTTTCCATATTCTTGTCCCACTGCTTCTGAGTACTTGAAGTAACCATAGTTAACTAGCTGATTCAATGTCCAATCTACCCAACAGGATGGTAGGTCAATAGCTCTGATACCACTATAATATCCCTTGCCCAATCTAATCTCAAACTTGCTGTTATATGGCTCAAGGAATATTGTCAAACACTTGGCATACAATGTCTGAACCCGCGGTTATGAATTTTCTGATTGTCCTCTTTGAGTTCGTAGGCTGCAAATGAAGTTATTGAATGCCTTTAACAATGCAAGGTTGTCATAGAAATGATATACTAGCTGTTTCAGACCTTTGGCATACATGTAAATGACTGAAATTAACTAGTACAATAACTAGTACAACTAGTTGGCATAAAGACAAACACTTTCCATGCATCCCAAAGTACACCTACAGCCACTAGGCAATTAAGCAAACACTTGGCAAGAAAAGGCTCTTAACAAATATGTAAACCACTATGCAAATTATCACTTTCAACCAATAGGTATTTTCACAAACATTTGGCATGCATACTCATATGCTGATTTCAAATGCTACAAGATGAATCTTACAATGAATATAGCCTCAGGGATCAAAATCAATTTGCCTTCCTCATCCAAAGGAGGCAACTCTATAGAAGCAACCACATTCCAACCAAGTGCTTTCTTAAGGCGAGAAACATGAAAGACGTTATGCACCTTACTGTCCTTGGGTAGCTCCAACTCATAGGCTACCTCTCCAATCCTCTTGATAACTCTAAAAGGACCATAAAACCGAGGCTTAAGCTTTCCTGACCCACTCTTCTTGAGAGTGGATTATCTGTAGGGCTGCAACCGCAAATAAACTGTCTCCAACCTCAAAAACACGCTCAACGCGATGCTGGTCAACGTATACTTTTTGTTGATTCTAAGCATGTTGTATACTCTCTCTCAGAGACCTCATGATGTCCTGGCTCTCCTGACGAAGATTTCTGGCTCTAGGCACTCTGCAATCTCCGAAAAGTAAATCAACAAAGCTAGGAGCTTTGTAACCATATAATTCCATGAATAGAGACATTTGAATAGACATGTGAAAGGTAGAATTATAGCAATACTCTCCTAGGTGCAGCCACTTGACCCACACCTTCTACTGCTCTAAAACATAGTTGCGTAGGTAACCTTCCACCCATTTGTTCACCATCTCAGTTTTCCCATCAGTCTGAAGGTGGTAAGTAGTGTTAGGGAGCTTCGTACCACATAATCTGAATAACTCGTGACAAAACAAACTCATAAAATTGTTGTCCCTATCACTGATGATGTTCTTGGGTGTCCCATGAAGCCTGAATACCTCTCTAAAAAATAAATCTGCCACTTGCACTGCTGTAAACCCTGCTGATATAGCAAAAAAGTGTGCAAATTTAGTCAAACTATCCACTACCACATAAATACTGTCCTTCCCCTGCACCTTCGGAAGCCCTGTGATGAAATCCATTGATATGCTTTCCCATTTCTGAGTAGGAATGGGAAGGGGCTGCAACAAACCAGCAGGATAAGTATGCTATGACTGAAATGGAACTCAAATGTGGTCTTCTAGACAAAGCATCAACCACTACATTCCTTGTTCCTTTGACATAATCAATGTCAAAGTCATACCCCTGAAGTTTGCTTACCCATTTCTATTGTCTCTCATTGAGACCCCATTGATTAAGAAAATACTTAAGGTTGTTATGACCTATCTTCACTACAAATCTACCCCCTACAAGGTATTGTCTAAACTTGGCAAGTGCATGCATGATTGCCAACATCTCCTTGTCGTAAATGGAGTAAGCTCTCTCACCTCCTCTCAACTTCCTGCTCTCAAAAGCTATAGGGTGTTTATTCTGCATGAGAACTGCACCTATGCCTTCACCTGAGGCATCACACTCAAGCTCAAAATGCTTGGAGAAGTCTGGAATGGCTAAGACTGGGCATGTGCTCATCAGTTGCTTAAATCTGTCAAATGATTGCTGCACTTATTCAAACCATACAGATGCCCCCTTTTTGGTTAAATCAGTAAGTGGGGCAGCCAACTGTGAGAACACCTTGACAAACCTTTTCTAGAAACCACAAAGCCCGAAAAATCCCTTCAACTGTGTAATGTTTGTAAGTGGAGGCCAATCAAGAATAGCCTTGATCTTTTCAGGATCAACGCTAACACCCTTTGAGCTGATAATGTGCCCGAGATACAACAATTTTGTCATGCCAAATTCACACTTGGACTCCTTGGCAAACAAAGACTCACTCTCCAAAATACTCAACACCTCATCTAAATGCCTCAAGTGCCCCTCCCATGATCTATTGTAAATGAGAATATCATCAAAAAATATCAAGACAAATTTATGCAACTGTTGTTTGAAAACTATGTTCATGCAAGACTGAAATGTAGCAGAAGCGTTAGTCAATCCAAAGGGCATAACAAGGAAATCAAAATGTCCATAATGGCATCTAAAAGCTGTTTTCTCAATGTCCTCTCTCACTCTGATTTGATGATATCTAGACCTCAAGTCTATCTTAGAAAAATAGACTGCTCCATATAGCTCATCAATGAGTTCATCAATCCGTGGGATGGGATATCTATTTTTAATAGTCTTCTTATTGAGTGCAATGTAATCTATGCACATGCGCATAGTCCCATCCTTCTTCACTAACACCACTAAAGAAGCAAATGGACTCTTGCTCAATCTAATATGCCCCATATCCAAAAGCTCCTTGATTGCTTTTTCTATCTCATCCTTATGTCTCTTTGAGTGTCTGTATGGTGTAGTGATTATTGCCTTGGTCCCCTCCTCCAATTCAATGATGTGCTCTATCCCTCTGTCAGGTGGCCTCCTAGGAGGTATACTACCAAATACCTTGCTCCGCTTAGTAAGCAAAGCCTATATGTCAGGTGGCTATGAAAGTTTCTACTCCTCTATAACCGCGGGCATGACTATACACTTTGCTGCCCACTCCACTTGGCATGTCTAAAAAGCCTCTCCATATGCTTACAAGAAACAACTCGAGGCCCTCCATTAGATATCCCTCTCAATACCACGTTCTTACCATCTAATTTAAACTTTAGCTCTAAGGTCTGAAAATTGAGAGTGATCTCTCCTGAGGAATGTAGGCACTAGACTCCCATCACTACATCAGTATCCCCAATGTAAATGTAATCAAATCTGATATCTAACTGAGAGGCTAACGGTTCTAAGGAGATTCTAAGTTTCCAGAATTCTATCAAAAATTCTAAGACTGATTTTGATTTCCAGATTTGTACGGAATGTGCTGATTGCAGAACATTAATAATTTCGATGTTTTGCATATCAAAATGGACTCACCTTTTGTATGTAAGGAGGCCCGCCTCCAAGGGATACGTCTCTTGAGAGGACGTGTCTCCATACGTGGAGACACGTCCGCTCAAGGGACGTGGAGCTTTGGGCGCGCGGATCTCTCTTACAACCGAAAGTCAATCGGTTTAAATAACTTTAGTAAATACACCTTAACACATGGCGTATGGAATCCGAGTTTATCAAATGCGAAATTTGAACATCATTTAAATTCGATTTTATACAAGCTTTATAAAATTTGATGATTTACTTATTTCTGGAAATATAAACATGAAGAGCATTAGATCTTATATAAGCGATGATGATGCTTTATAGCAATCATCGTTTATATCTGACCTAAGCTACAATTCATCAACACTCCCTCTTAGCTAGGGAAGATATTTCAAATCAAATAAGTGGAGATATCACCTTTACACGTGATATCGAAGATATGATATGTTTTCTCAAAGTTTGTCAAGTCACATGACATTCTTCATAACACGTCTTCATTATGGTATGTGCACTGACATCAAGTCACATGATGTCTACCATAATTCATGGCATATCCACGGATATAAATATCCACCATGATTATCTCTTAAGGATTACAATGATCTTCAGATGATATCAAGTCCCATGATATCCATCAAAGTGTCCAAGAGATACTATCATGACATGTCCACAGATATCAAGTCACATGATATCTATCATGATAGTTTATCATTGTAGAGTCGTCACTTTACAATGTCAAATACAAGTGTTCATTATTAGAAAGATCGTCACCTTTCAATAATGTACACAGGGGGAGTAGGCCCATAAAGTCATGGAGTCACACACATGACAAAAGAGTTTACACATTTAAACATCTTTATATATTAGTACAATTTGATAAACAATTTGAATTTCAAACATAAATAACAAATTACATTTCAACCATACCAAGTTTCTTCCTGAAGTGCTCTACCTTGATTCGGGAGAGAGGCTTGGTGAGAATGTCTGCAGTTTGATCATTTGTACTAATATACTCCAACTCAATCACTTTCCTTTCCACCATATCTCTTACATAATGATAGGGGATCTCAATGTGCTTAGATCTATCATGAAAGACAGGATTTAGAGAGTTTGATGCAACTCGATTATCACAATGAATAATTGTAGGATTCAAGGGCTCGCCAAAGAGTCCCACAAGCAATTTACGAAGCCAAACTGCTTCTCTTGCTCCCATTGAGGCTGCAATGTATTCAACTTCTGTTGAGCTCTGTGCAACTGAAGATTGTTTTCTGCAAATCCAAGAGATCATAGCTGATCCTAAACTGAAGCAACATCCTGATGTGCTTTTCCGATCGGTTACTTTCCCCAATCTGAATCAGAGTACCCATGTAGATCTAGTTGATCATTTTTGTAAAGAAGACCATATCCAATAGTGCCTTGAAGATATCTCAAAATATGTTTCACAGCCATTAAGTGAATTTCCTTTGGCTCACACATGAACTGGCGGAACATTCACTGCATAGCAAATATCAGGTCTGGTGTTGACTAGATACATCAAGGATCCAATCATCTATCTGTAAAGGGTTGGATCTGCACACTTGGATTCTGCTGCTGCTTCTTTCAATTTGTGAAGGTTGGTTTCCATGGGTGTAGACATCGGTCTACAGTCCAACATTCCAAATTTCTTCAAAATATCAATAGTATACTTCCCTTGGTTTAGTATAATGCCCTTTGATTTCTGCCATACTTCTAAACCTAGGAAGTAGTGAAGAATGCCCAAGTCTTTCATGTCAAATTCAGAAATTAGATCCTGCTTCCCTTGAGCAATGAGGTGATCTTCTCCTGTTATCAGCAGGTCATCAACATATAAAATAATTATTAGCATATCACCTTTAATTACCTTGAAGTAGAGATTGGAGTCAGTATCATTCTTGGAAAATCCTAATCCCAAGAGATAACTGTCAATTCTTTCATACCAGACCCTGGGAGCCTGTTTAAGTCCATAGAGGGCTTTCTTCAGTCTGCATACATGTAAGTCAGGTTTATGTATCACAAACCCTTCAGGCTGTTCCAAGTAGACTTCTTCTTCAATGGTTCCATTCAGGAAGGCAGTTTTCACATCCATTTGATGGATCTTCCAACCTTTAGCTGCTGCAATGGCTAGCACTGCTCTTACTGATGTGTAACGGGCAACAGGTGCAAATGTTTCTCCGTAGTCAATGCCTTCTTTTTGAGAAAAACCTCTTGCCACAAAACATGCTTTATGTTTTTCTATACTGTCGTCAGCAGCATGCTTGATTTTGAAGAGCCATTTGGAAGAGACAACAGATTTCTCTTTTGGTCTAGGCACTACATCCCATACATCATTCTTTAGAATGGACTGATATTCCTCCGTCATTGTATCTTTCCATGCTTGATGTCTGAAGGCTTCTGAAACACTGACAGGTTCTGAATTTATGATGTTGTTCATTAGAGCAACATAGCTAGAGAACCGTTTGGGTCTTTTACTTTCCCTAAACGTTCCTTTGGGTGCTGCATGATTCTCAGCTTCTTTGATCATCTTTCTAGCCCAAAGTGGCCTCTTTCTACCATTGTCATTTGTATTCTCATCTGAAGTAGACAGAAGTTCATTTGGCACTTCCTCAGGATGCTCCCTTTGAATCTCAGGAGCAGGTTCTATTTCAGGTACTCTAGGGGAATAGGTTTCTGTCTCACTAGAACATCTTGCCCTCTTGAATGCAATGTCTTCTTCAAAGATGACATCTCTGCTCAATTCAATTTGTTTATGCCCGGGTATGAATATCCTGTAGGCTTTGGAGGTTTCACTATAACCCACAAATATACCCTTCTTTCCAGAAGGTTCTAGTTTGAATCTCTTCTCTTTGGGCACATGAATATAGACAAGACAGCCAAAAATCCTAAAATGACTAATGTCAGGTTTTAAACCGGTAAAGGCTTCTTCAGGAGTTTTGTTATCGAGATGAGAATGAGGACATCTATTCTAAATATAGACAGCAGTCCTAGAGGCTTCTGCCCAGAAAGAGGTTTCAATGTTTTGGTCCAGCAACATTGCTTTAGCAGCTTCTACAATGGTTCTATTTTTTCTTTTAGCAACCCCATTCTATTGAGGGTTGTAGGCAACTGTGAACTCCCTCTTAATCCCAACACTTATGCAAAATTCTTTAAAAATTTCAGAGGTGTATTCTTTCCCATTGTCTGTCCTTAAGGTTTTTATTTTTCTTTCTGGAGAAGTTTTCAGCGAGGGCTTTAAACTCTTTGAACCTTTTGAGGATTTCTAATGACTCTTTACACTTAAGGAAATAGATCCAGGTTTTCCTAGAGAAGTCATCTACAAATATGACATAATAAAGAAATCCTGCTTTAGAGGGTACAGACATGGGTCCACATAAGTCTGAATGAACCAATTCTAACACATTTAGGGTTTTACTCAAACTATAGGGAAAGGACCCCTTTGTATTATTTCCTAAGGCACAACCATTGCAAGTTCCTTCATGAGATGATTTTAACTTAGGTAAGCCTGTCACAAGTTTTTCTACACAAGGTAGGGCACGGAAATGAAGGTGTCCTAATCTTCTATGCTAGATCTCATTTGAATCAAAGGTGTCAAGGGTAAGGGCTTGTTTGACTTCAGTGCATAGTTTGTAAAGGTACCCTTGTCTCACACCTATGATTTGGGCTTTCTTGATTGTTGAGTTCTTCAGCCATGCTAGAACTTTCCCATCCATAAAGGTAACTCTATAACCATTGTCTTCAAGTGCAGAGATGGATATGAGATTCCTCTTTATACTGGGTACAAATAAGACTCCAGTGAGTTGAAGGGAGAGACCAAATTTCAATGTGATGGAACAAGTTCCAACCCCTTTTACTTGATGTTTAGAGTCATCCCCAATTGTTACATCTTCATCAGACCCTTCAGTCATAGTGTCTAAGCGTTCTCTAAACCCTGCGATTTGCCTCGAAGAACCACTATCAATTACCCAGTTGTTGATATTGTTAGATACTTGACTAGATAAGGCTGAATAGAACACAAAGTTCTCAGATTCATGATCTGAATTTGACTTTCCTACTTTGGCAAAAGATGCTTGTTGCTTTGATCTGTCAGGGCACTTCATTGCATAGTGGCCATATTGATCACATCTAAAGCATTGTACTTGAGAGATGTCTTTCTTTTTAGAAGATTCCTTTCCATTGGAATTTCTCTTTCTTTTAAAAGATCCTTTCTTGTAGGAGTTTTTCTTATTCCTTTTATTAGACGATGTGTTGAGTACATGAATGTCTTCATCTATGTTTTTTTGTTTGTTTTCTTTTGAGGAAGGTCTAGTTTCTTCTTGAAGGCAGTCAGTTCTTAGCCTGTCAAACTTAGGGAGTTTAGATCTTGCACTTATTCCTTGAACAAATGACTCCCATGAGTTTGGTAGGCCTCCTAGTGTAATTAGAGTTAACTCTTTGCTATCAATCTGATATCCAATTGTGGATAATTGATCTCTCAGTTCAATAATCCTCATGAAGTATGCATTAATGGACTCTCCTTTGTTTATTTGAGCATTGTTGATTTGCCTTTTTAATGCAAGAGTCCTGCAGGTGTTGTTGATCTCATAAGTTTTCTCAAGAGATTTGAACATATGGTATGCAGTTTCATGTTTTGCTAGGATGGGCACTATATGATCCCTAACTGCATCTACTAGGATTTTCATGGCCTTTTCATTGTTTTCTATCCATTGAATTTTCTCAGATTCAGCCTTTGGTTCCTTTTCATTTTCCTTCACAAGTGAGTCTAGTTTATTCTCTCTAAGGATCATCATGATTCTAAATTTCCATGATGTGAAGTTGTTTGCTCCTGCAAGACAATCTTCAAATCTGATCACACTTGACATTATGAAGGATGTGATGTGAATTCGATTTTTTTAAAATACGAATTTTTCTAGAGCAATCTGATATCAAGATTTGATTTGATACACACAACGTGGCTCTAATACCATGTAAATGTAATCAAATCTGATATCTAACTGAGAGGCTAAGGGTTCTAAGGAGATTCTAAGTTTCCAGAATTCTACCAAAAATTCTAAGACTGATTTTGATTTCCAGATTTGTACGGAATGTGCTGATTGCAGAACATTAATAATTTCAATGTTTTGCATATCAAAATGGACTCACCTTTTGTATGTAAGGAGGCCCGCCTCCAAGGGATGTGTCTCTTGAGAGGATGTGTCTCCATACGTGGAAACACATCCGCTCAAGGGACGTGTCCCTTTGGGCGCGCGGATCTCTCTTACAACCGAAAGTCAATCGGTTTAAATAACTTTAGTAAATACACCTTAACACATGGCGTATGGAATCCGAGTTTATCAAATGCGAAATTTGAGCATCATTTAAATTCGATTTTATACAAGCTTTATAAAATTCGATGATTTACTTATTTCTAGAAATATAAACATGAAGAGCATTAGATCTTATATAAGCGATGATGATGCTTTATAGCAATCATCGTTTATATCTGACCTAAGCTACAATTCATCAACACCCAATACCAACCACATAGAAGTAATCCATGAACTCATAGTTACCCAACTGAATGCTAAGCTGTGGAATCATCCAAGTGCAATTAATGGTGAAGCCATCTGCAACCATCACACTAAATCCATCAACCTCTTGTGTCTGGAGTCCCCTACGTACTACAAGCCCCTCATCAATAAAATTATGTGTAGCACCTGAGTCAATCAGTGCTATCATCCTCTGCCCCTTAAGGACTCCTCTAATGCATAAGGACTCATTCTTTTGAAAGCTTATAACTAGGCAAGTTTACACTCCTTTGATTCCCCTTTTTCAACCTCTTCTTGTAGCTCTTCTTCCTCTTTTTCATCAAAATCTGATTGCTGGTCTGAACTTTCTAAGCCACTTTCCTTGGCAGAATAATATTCTCTCTGATGTATTATAGCCCCTTTTGCACATACATGATCCTTAGACCACTTTTCTCTACACTTGAAACATAGGCCCTTCTTCCTGAGGTCATTTAGTGTGTCTCCATCAAGCCTTGTGACTGATTTTTTCTACTATGAAGTGTCCTTAGTGAAAGGTCTCTTATCCTTTTTGTGCATAAAAGGTTTGGACTAAATTTTTGCTTTAGGGGCAGCCCACTCCATACTTCTTGCTTTTTTCATTGCCTCTTGCAAAGTTGGTGGGTCAAATGCCTTAATCCATCCCTTGAGTGGCTCCATAAGACCTTCACTGAATAAGACCACTAACCTCCTCTTTGAAATACCTATAACCATCACTGAAAACCTCTGAAATTTTGTTATGTATGCCTCTGTTGTGCCATATTGCTTAAGCTGGGCCAGCTCTCTGAAATGAACCTCGAGGTCTTTTTTGTCAAACCTCTCAATGAGTCTAGTGGTAAACTCATCATACGTAGTGATAGACTGATGACCCAATGTAACTAGGCCATGGTACCACCACTCATGTGCTACCCCATCCAAATGTAACATGGAAAATTTAATTGCCCCCTCCTCTGTCATAGGTCTAAGGGCTAGATAATTATCAAGCTTCTGTATCCAAGCCCTAGCTGTACAACTGTCACTCCCATCAAAGTGTGCAAGTGTAACCTTGCTGATGGCATGCTGCAAATCTTTCTGCACTATTGGTCCTCTCTGATCAAATCTATTTCCGTTTCCATTCTCTTTTGGTCCAAGAATTCATTGTAGGATAGGTTCATCTTAATGAATTCAGGAAGTGTCATACTCAACATATCCATGCTTTAGGCTATCCACAAATGGCATAGAAGCATCAGGATTAGGTTGAGGTGCCTCCTTAGATAGGAAAGTGGGCCGAAAAGGCCTAGAAGAGATGTATGAATCAACTGTAGTTTGTTGTCCTCCATTACCACTCTGCTGATTTGAAGCACTATGTTCTCCTGTATGCATTGTGTTACCCTGTGGATTGTTAGAAGTAGTTTGCACCACTACGTTTTGTCCAGTCTTTCCCAACATATGAGACATCGTATCCATCATCATGTCAAATTTCCTCTCTAACCTAGCTCCAAGACTCTGTGATCTTGCTCTCCCTTTCCCTCTATCATCCATATTACCAAATGTTCTCTCCTCACCATCATGTTGATCTCGCTGCATTTTTGTATCTTGAGAAGACTCCCAATGAGCCTTAAGAACACCTGATATTATTTGACTTCTGAAATAGATGGGGGTTGCCAATGACCTTTTCTAATCTCCCTTTGTATATACCTTTGTTCTCTTGCGCTCATAGAATGAAAGTGTTGTTTTCAAATGTTTACACAAGATGGCAGGAAGGATTTGGCTCTGATACCACTATAACATACACCCCTAATTTTTTTTTGAAACCCATGTTTGTTGGTTGCTTGCTTAATGATGTGTTTGCGGTTTTTTTCAAGGTGTTTGCAAGAGTATATAACATAAAGAGCAGATTGCAATGAACAAAAAACACAAGATACTAAAGCCTTTCAATAGAGACTGAAACAAACAACATAAACATTCATTATATGTTTTATATCAGAATATTACAATGTAATATCAGACCTGGTATAAGAGTTTTCAATCTTGACAGGAGCCTTTCAACAGCAACAAGAGGCCCTTTGATAGCCACGAGCAACACCCTAGCAAATGGAATTCAAACTCCTTGTTCCTCCAACGCCTAGACCTCCATTTTCATCTCCCAAAGTCTCACCAACAAAATCCAAGGTGTGTTGGTCCGAACTGGGGTTCTATGCAGCAAGAGGGCGTCCTTCCTCAAAGGTTCAATCTGCTCCAATAATTCATAGACTCGGCCAAAAATCACAATCTTGTGCTTGAAATGATCGGCTGGAGATGACTCTTCTACTGCACCAATACCCATTTTGATTCTTCAGTCCATTTTAGAGCTATGAGCATAAACATGGATTCTGACCTAGGAGAGCAATGCCCAAAAAATCCAAATAAACACACCAAAATCTTCACAAAACACTCCAAAACTGAATACTAAGCAAACCACACCAAAAACCATCAAAAATATTGATAAATCTTCATTTTCAAAACACCAAAATCGAACTCCGTGAAGCTCTTTGTGATTCTAGCTATAGAAACACTCACTATCTGATTAGAGTGCATATTTCACAACCGAAACCAGCCCATATGAAGAGGGCTTTCATCCTCAGTTTGCAGCCCAAGCAACCTAGAAGCAATCCAACAATACTTCCTTATGTTGTCAAAAGCAAAGATAAGAAAATGAGAGCCAAAATGAGAATATAAAAAACTAGGGCTATGGACTTCAAAAACTTCTTAATTCCTCCCTAGAAACCAACGCCCTTCTCCTCTTTGAAATATTAAACAATTTAAAATATATCTTCTCCCTTCTCTAGGCGTCCATACATGAGGAGATATAATATTAATAAATCTTTTAAAACAACTTAAGTTATTCGACTAGGCTCGAGGTACCTTTTCAAATGACCACACACCCCTCAACTTAAGTTTATAATATAACTTTATTAAACAACTTAAGTGGTCAAATTAAACAAATATCAAATACTGCAACTTTAGGCTCTTCGAAAATCAACTGAGAAATAATATTACTATGTGTACACTGGCCTAGGACCAACTCCCCCCAAAGATGACTTACTATAAATAGCACTGCTATAAATAGTAAGTATATACCAAACACCAAACTAAGAGAAATTGAAGACCACTGAAGAACATTGTGACCAACTGAAGATAGCAACATCATTAACCGGCCATTGCTATAAATAGAAACCCCTCTGGAAACCCCAACACTAACATCAATGCTGGCAACCGAGTCCCCTAACTACATCAACTAGCCTAGGGGAACTCTGAAATAGGCTAATTGAATCACTGCACTGCTCAAGAGCGAGAAGGGGACATTACAAGAAGCAATTCATACTGCAACCTGTATACTTAATAGGGCACAAGCAAGGACAAACATTTCAAAGACTCCCTATGAGTTGTGGTATGGAAGAACTCCTATTGCCAAGTATTTCAGAGTGTTTGGAAGCAAATGCTATATCAAAAGAGATGAAGAAAACTTGAAAAAGTTTGATGCTAGATCTGATGAAGGAATCTTCCTTGTATTCTACAAAAAGCAAAGCTTACCAGTGCTACAACAAGACACTAAAAAAAGATTGTTGAAAGTGCAAGTGTCAAAGTGGATGAAGACTTAACATAAAAACTCAATACTGATAAATGGATATGAATTGAATTAGTCCTCTTGCAGAGAAGAAGAGAAGGATGAAGGTAAGGAAAAAGAAGTGTAGGTTGAAGAGGAAGAAGCTCTGAAAAGTATCCCCAAGACCCCTAAGTATGTGGAGAAGAATAATTCTGAAGATCAGATCATTGGTGAAGATCAGATCATTGGTGACAAAAGCAGAGGTGTATTGACAAGAAGAAAGGCTGCTATGACAGAAGAACAAGTAAATTTATGCTTACTTTCGAAAGTTGAACCTAAAACAATGATTGAGGCATGCAAAGATGAATTTTGGATCAAAGCTATGGAAGAAGAATTGATGCAGATTGAGAAGAATCAGACTTGGGAACTTGTCCCAAGCCCAACAAATAAGAATGTGATTGGAACTAAGTGGGTATTCTAGAATAAACTAAATGAGAATGGAGAAGTTGATAACAATAAGGCAAGGCTTGTGTGTAAAGGCTACTCACAAGTAGAAGGAATATATTTTGAGGAGACATTTGCTCTGATGGCAAGAATGGAAGCTATTAGGATGCTTTTGGCTTTTGCAGCACACAAGGATTTCAAAGTTTATCAGATGGATGTGAAGTTTGCATTCTTGAATGGTGAATTGGAAGAAGTATACATTGAACAATCGGAAGGCTTTCAGTTATCTCCCAGAGCTTGGTTTACACAATTGGATATACACCTATCAAGCAGCAAGGATTCAATAAAGGTACCGCAAATAGCAATCTTTATTTTAAGGTTGAAAAAGATCAAATCTTGATTGTGGTTGTGCATGTTGATGATATAATCTTTGGAGGAAATTAAAGTATGTGCAAGAGATTTGCAGAATAGATGCAAAATGAGTTTGAAATGTCAATGTTTGGGGAGATGAATTTCTTCCTTGGACTACAAATCAATAGGACAGAGAAAGGTATATTCATTTCAATATCAAAGTATGTCAAGGAAATGTTGAAGAAGTTTGGAATGGAAGACTCTAAACCGGTATGTATTCCTATGGTTACTAGTTGGAAGCTATGTAAGAATAAAGAATCTCCTAAGGCTAATCAAAGTAAGTATAGATCAATGATTGGAGGACTACTATATCTAACTACTACCAAACCGAATATCATGCATGCAGTTTGTCTTGTGGCTAGATTTCAAGAAGATCCTAGAGAGTCACATGTGATAGCAGTGAAGAGAATATTCAGATACTTGAAGCGCACTCTAGAACATGGCTTGTGGTATCCAAAGGATATTGATTTCTCTCTGAGTGCTTATGCAGATGCAGATTGCGTAGGTTGTGTGGATGATAGGAGAAGTACAAGCGGTGGTGCTTTCTTTCTTGGAAGTAGGTTGGTGCCCTGGCTAAGCAAAAATAGGATTGAATGTCATTATCTACTACAGAGGCAAAATACATTGTTGCAACATCATGCTGCACACAAGTGTTGTGGATGAAACAAACTTTGAAGGATATCAAAGTGGTATATGATAAACCTATTTCTATCTTTTGTGATAATACAAATGCTATTAACATTTCAAAGAATTTGGTAATGCATTTAAGGACAAAGCATATTTCAATCCGATATCACTTTTTGAGAGAGAAGGTTGCAGAGAATAAGGTGAAGTTGGACTATGTGCCTACAAAGGATCAAGTTGCAGATATCTTCACTAAGGCTCTTCCTAAGGATACTTTTGAGTATCTCTGAGAGAAGTTAGGGGTTATTGCCCCTCCTCCTTTCAATTAGACGCATAAGGTTATGCATCAGCCCAATGGATTTCAAGATTCATTCCTTGTTCTAGATTGATGTTGGTGGCTACCTCTCATGGGGAGTAGGTAGTGGCATTGTGTAAGAACCCCTGCTTATTCTGTCCTGAATTTTTAGTTTGTGTTGTTTGGCATTTTGTCAAACACTCTGCATGCAATCTGAGTTTTTGAGTGTGCCGATGGTTTTGGATGTTTATTTGTTGATTTTTGCTTTATGTTTTGATGTGCAATGTAATGAAATAACAACATCCAACTATATATTAAAAAACAACATGAAAGAACATAAATAGCTTCTTATTTCTCCTTGAAAATAATGTATATCAGACCTAATAAGGTTCTGATCTGATTACAACAGCAAGCTATTCCAGTCTTATTTCAATATAGAATGAAGTACATTGGCAATGCAAACATACCCGAATACAATGTAGCAATGGTAGACGATATGCACAATGTTATGGAGAAGATAATGGCTGATTAAGGACTGATTTTCAGAGAATTTTCAGACCAACAATTCTCCTATAAAGAATACCTGAAAATGATGCCAAAACTGATCCACATTCAAAGCCTAGCTAATTGAAGCTCTCCAATATGCCAAACCTGCAAATAATCTCGATGATGAACCCACCTCTCAATGTGGACCAATCCACTTATTCCTCTAAGGGTTTTCATCCTCAGAAGAGCTAAACCTGCAATACACAAGCTCTCCAAATTTTTCTAATAGAAAATACCAAAACCAAGATGCCCAAATGACCAGCTCTCATTTCCTTTTAAAGAAACCTTTGATCTTCTAGAAAGATCCAAAATAACCTCCATAAAGCTTCTAGAAGAATATTTTAATATTTCCTAAAGCGGCCTTTTTAATATTTAATTATTTCCACTTTAATTTAATTAAAATAATCAATTAAAGTCATCCTTTTGAATAATATTAATTTTTGGACAACTTAAACAATTAAATTAATTAAGTCACTTTATCACAAATTTGGGGATATTACAATCCTCCCTTCCTAGAGATTGCTTGCCCTCAAGCAACCCGCACCTACATGCCAAAATTGAATACCAAGATCCCATATCAGTCTCTGAAATATTGCAACACCCATCCATTGCGCTTCTCTAATATAATTGTCATTCTGTAACAACCTGGGAAGCATTCCATTAATAATGCAAAGTCTTGGATCCCAAATCTGACAATCATCCTCATATAAATTGTGCACAGGAATCTCCTCCACTGGCCTTTTCTTGAATTCGTTCATCCAAGAACACAAAATACCTTTGGGTGCAACAATTAGTGGTCTCTAATCTGGACATTTCATCAAAAAGTTTTGAATAACTTCATTATGCAAACTCCAAGTGCTTGTGTCATAGTTCATCTTCACCTCAAAAGTATGCCCAATAGTTGCAAGTGTCTCCATGGTACGCATTACAAATCTCTAAAATAAAGCAGTTACATACTCTACCATAGAGTCATCAACATGAGAGGGTTGTACCTCATTAAGTGTGTCATGAATGCTCACAAACCAACCCAAATCTGCCTCACCCATGTCTTCATCCACATGTGTAGTCATAACATTAGTGGCTGATCCACTAAGTGTGTGTTCAACTACTCCACCCGACTTTATGACTTGAGCCTTTAATGGGCTCTCAACTAGAGGTAACTCATGAGACTCAAGCTGTAAATTAGGTGCACAAATAGAACTTTTGAATCATACATTTTCTCTTATTCACACACATATGCATGTTCTTCTTGCTTCCTCATCCCAAGAGGTTCATCCATTGTATGTTCCACTTCTACACATTCTTTCCTTGGAAGAAATAATGATCAAAGATAGGCTTCTCTTAGTTGTCTTGATTGATCTATATGATTGACTTGTTCCTTGTTTCCTGACAGTGCTGTCTTGCTTGGGCAGCTAGCAACTTTGCCTTCTTAGCTCTTTGTAACCATCCATCACACATATCTTGTGTCCTCTTAACATCCTCCAAGGTATGATGTATAAAATCAGAATCTTTGTGGCTTGAATCCACAATGCATTCCTCATGCTTAACCATCGCATCTTGAGTATCAACAAAGTAGGGTTTCTTACATCTACTATGCCATAATGCACAAAATCAATCCTCTTACTAGTTCCATCATCAACCAATGACTCGTGTTCATCTTCCAAAACTTGAATGCCAACATTAGGTGACTTCATAACATTGTCTTCTCCATGAATATAGGCTGCTAACTTATGAGTATGCAAAGGTAAAGTTCTGCTGTCACAAATCAGAAAATTAGGACTGCTATTATAAGTTAGAAATTCAGACCTTACCTCATGCCTTTCTTTGGATGTGGCTGCCATAGAAGATTGGAATTTTGTTGTAGGTGATGAAGAATGTTTATCAACTTGTTCTTCTAAATCTTGCAATGCTAAAGACCTTTGATCAAAGTCATTATAGTGACCTTGGCTGACATGCAACAATTTTACTGATTTACCCTCATGTGTAGAGAATTTATCATCATTAAAATCAGCTATCTCATTTGTAGATGCTTTGCAATCTTCAAGCATGAATGGTGGGATGGCATTGTGATCAACCAAAGGAGCACCAATAGAATCCATGCCTTCATAAAGTTTATCAATGTCAAGCTCTAAACCAACATGCTCTATGTCAAAGGGGCTCATATTCACCTCCTTTGTAGATGCCTCATGTGTTTCTTCTTGTAAGGATAATGGGGCCACATTAGAATCATTACAAAATTCTATCCTTGTATCCTCATGTACTAAATCAGCATGTTTCTCAAACTCCTCACTTGTAGTTTTTCTATCCTCCTTTTTGAATGCATCATAGCCACCATGAACAGCTTCCATTATTGTAACCATTTGTTCCTCCTCTAGCCTCTTCACCTTTTTACCTATGCATCTATGATTAGGCTCCCGAGTTCCTTTGCATGAGAAGCAAAGATTTTGTCTTCTCATTTGGTTCTTGCTCATTTAGGAGGTTTTGTAACCTGTAAACCCAAAGAAATTAATTCCTCTTCAGTCAACTAGTATTTAATCTTCTCAATTTTCTGCTCAACCAACCCTTATGATAACTCATGAGCTATGGGTGAAACAACCTGCTCCTTCCTCCAAATGGCCAACAAGTTAGATAGCAACTGTTTGGATATATCATCCTCATCTAAAATCAGCGACAAAATAGTTTCCATTGCTGTTATAACATTCCTTGCATGATATTTTCTGATTTTGAAAAAGAAGCATTGAAACATTCTGAGTTTTAAATCATCACATTTGAGATCAATCATCACCACATAGGATCTAACCTTAGCCATGGTTTCTAAAATTCTTACCCTCCTATCAAAAGAAGGTTGTCTAGTATCATCCAACTTATGGAAACTCTCCTCAATTAGCTGAAATATCTCTTTCATCATGTTGTCATTGTAAGGAGCTTTAGGTGCTGAAATTCTCATGATTTCACTCAAACAAGAAGTAACCATCAACTTAATCTCATCATTTGAATGTCTCAACAGCTTTGACTTAACCAAGGCATACATTGATGGGACTCACTGCCAATTTCATTAACCAACCATTTTTAAACAAGTTTCAACTTCCTCCAAAGTACTAAGAACTGCTTTTCACTGAGATGGATCTTCAAGTTTCATATCTGCAATGTAAAGCTTCCCACACAAATTTTCCCTTTTCCTTTGCAATCTCTGGTCATACTTTATCTTAATGTCCATGAAATCAAAAAAATGAAATCTAAGTGTGAAACTCTACTCCCAATGCTTTATAATTTATATAAACTTCCCAAAAAACTTCTTCATTGAGAGGCTTTATGGTTTTGTTTCTGTTATAACTCTAAATTTTTCTAAATAACACAACCCAACAGGCTGGCAATATCTTCTGCTCTGATACCACTATAAGAACCCCTGCTTATTCTGTCCTGAATTTTAAGTTTGTGTTGTTTGGTATTTTGTCAAACATTTTGCATGCAATCTGATTTTCTGAGTATGCTGATGGTTTTGGATGTTTATTTGTTGATTTTTGTTTTATGTTTTGATGTGCAATAGCATGAAATAACAACATACATATATATATTGAAATACAACATGAAAAAACATAAATAGCTTCTTATTTCTCCTTGAAAACAATGTATATCAGACCTAATAAGGTTCTGATTTGATTACAATAGCAAGCTATTCCAGTCTGATTTCAATATAGAATGAAGTACATTGGAAATGCAAACATACCCGAATACAATGTAGCAATGGTAGACAATATGAAATTAAGGACTGATTTTCAGAGAATTTTCAGACAAGCAATTCTCCTATAAAGAATACAATGAACAGCTTGTGTTGTCACTGATGTCAACAGGTCTATGGGGAGATTGTTGGAAGTTTGTGATGATTCTTTAATTGGTTGCATTATGTTGTCATTAGTAGTATCCCTAATGTCAACCTCTAGTGTTGCTTTGATGAGTATATGTTTGTGGATGTTCAACCTCTTGTGTGGTTGAGAAGGTGTTGCAAATGTTGAGATGATGTTTTTGGTGCTTGGTTTCCAAATGCTTTTGAAAAAAATTGAATAAAAGAGAAAACAGTGTGGTTGAGAGGTGTTCTGTATAGCAGAGTAGTGATCTGGTTTTTGCTCTGCATTTCTTCTATTTTGAAGATTTGTTTATGCAATTAGGATATGTTGATCAAAGGCATTCAGAGGTGTTATATCCAGAATTTCTTGTCCTAGATCATTGTGCAGAGAAATTTGTGTTCACCAGTGTGTGAACTATGAAAGCAGTGTTGTCTAGAAGCTATGTTACCGGATTCGCCTATATAGGCCCCGGGTTCGGTTCGGGTTCAATTCGGGTCCGGAATTCGGGTCCGGTCCGCCCGAATTCGCCTGTGGGTCTGAAAATGGGCATGTGGGTTCGGCCAGGGTTCGGACCCCTGACTGTGGGTCCGGCCAGGGTTCGAAAATTTTGAACCCGGTTCGAACCCGGGCAGAATTTCGCGCCCAGAGCGATTTTTAACACGTTTTTTGAATTTTTTAATATTTTTTTGACTTTTTTTTTAACTTTTAAATAGTTTTTTATTCTTTCTAACCCTAATACTTGCCTCAAAAACATGAAATAGGTAAAGTGAAACTCATTTTACCAATTTGTGAATGAGAAAAAAGGATTTTTTGCCTCCATTGCTGAACTTACTCTTTTGCTTGCACAAGCTGGAATAGACTTGAAGGCTGATCGTAGATTGTTCAAAGTTGATTGTTGTGCTATTCCTAAGCACTTGCAAGTGTCTATTCGTTGCTAAGAAGATCGTAGAGCAAGATTTCTTCAAAAGAGGTAGGTTTTTTGATTATTTTTTTTACATTTTTTTTCACAAGTGAACTTCAACTCTTTTGTTTTGCTTTTTAATTATTGTTTTGTTTTACTTTTCATTCTTCTAAATGTCTATAACACATCAACATGTTCAATTTTTTCATTTTTTTGAAATTAATTAAGTGATTTTAGTTTCAAATTCAATGAATCAATACCAAAATTTCAATATGTTGTGCCTTAGGTATTCACTATTCCGTATTACAATGGCAACCGGTACCTCCTCAGGCTCAATCCATTCTCGTTTCAAAATAAACCCAGCCTCTCCCCTTTGGAAATATGTAGAAATGGTTCAGCAACTTCCAGGTGGTGGAGGATATATTTGGATTTGTAGTCATTGCAATGTTCAATATTCGAGCTCATACAGTCGAGTAAAAGGGCACTTGTGCGGGATCCCTGATTCAGGCATCAAAAATTGTCCAAGTGAAGACAACGCAAGCATTCCAGAACATATAGTGTTGAAATATATTGCTGAGCAAGAAAAGGCAGACCAAAAAACAACCGGTGGTAAAACAAGCCATCCTTTGAAGAAAGGATCTCGATCCACGAAACCCCCTACACAACCTACTTATATTCCACCTACAGAAAGCCATCCATTTATGAACATCCCTCAAGAGCAAACCGTGCCCTCATCAAATAAAAGATCTAAGGGACCGTTGGAAGCTTCATTTCAGAATGAGGCAAGAGAGATTGCTGATCAAGACATAGCAAGATGTGTCTATGCCAATGGATTGGCATTTAACGTTGTTCGTTCACCATATTGGCAAAAAATGGTGAAATCTATTAATGAGGCTCCAAAGGGGTATAAGGGCCCAGGTTTTGAGAAGGTGCGTTGCACCTTATTGGAGAAAGAGGTGAAACATGTAGCAGACTCTTTGAAGCCCATAAGGGATTCGTGGATCGAAACAGGGGTGACCATAGTTTCTGATGGATGGAAAGATGCAAGAAATCGCCCATTGATCAATGTTATTGCTGTGTCCCCTAAAGGGGCAATGTTTTTGAGAGCAGTGGATTGTGAAGGACAGGTGAAAGATGGTCCATTTATTGCTGACATCCTTTGCCAAGCTATTGAAGAAGTGGGCCACCAAAATGTTGTGCAAGTTGTAACCGACAATGCCAAAAATTGTAGGGCTGCTGGGTTATTGGTTGAGGAGAAGTATCCACACATTTTTTGGACACCTTGTGCTGTCCACTCCCTCAATCTAATGCTACAAAAAATTGGATCCAAAATTGAATGGATCAAACAGGTGTATGCGGAGGGCGAAGACATCCAAATGTTTGTCACCAACCACCATATGACGCAAGGAATGTTTAAACAATTCTCTAAATTGGAGTTGTTGAAGGTAAGTTAATTCTCAATATTTTTAAATTTTTGAATTTTCTTTTAATTTTAATTTTTAAATTTTGATTTTGTATATTTAAATTATATTTTAATTTTAATTTTGATTTTCAAACAGGTTGCCGAGACCCGTTTTGCCTCCAACACAATTGTGTTGAGACGACTTATAAAGGTTCGTGAGGCACTATGTGCCATGGTAATCAGCCCTAATTGGGTTGTATGGAGGCAATCTAGCAATGAAAGGGCAAATAGGATCAAGCAAAGGATCCTAGATGATGGTTGGTGGGATCGTGTTGAGTATCTCGTCAGTTTCACCGAGCCCATACTGAGCATGATCCGTTACACTGACTTGGATAGACCTTGTTTGGGTGAAGTATATGATGGTATCGACTCAATGATTGAGAAGATGAGATCCATCATCAATGCAAAAGAGGAAGATCCTGAAGAAAAATTCTTCAAAGAGCTACAGGAAATCATGGTTGATAGATGGAACAAAATGACCACTCCCTTGCATCTTCTCGCTTTTGCATTGAGTCCCAAATATTATAGCCCTGAGATACTTTCTACTTCATCAAGAGTTGCTCCATATAGGGATGGTGAAGTGGCCCAAGGGTACAAGGCAGCAATTCGTAGAATCTTCAGTGATCGTGACCAACGTGATCGAGTGAGGGCTGAGTTTATGGCTTTTGCATGCTCTGGGAGTGTTGATCAGAATATGGATGCTCTTCGAGACAAGTGTAGGGTGGCTGCTCATAGTTGGTGGTACTTCCATGGGCAAGAATACATGCACCTCCAACCTATTGCAATAAAAGTTTTATCCCAAGTAAGTTTTATAATTTATATTTGTAATTTTAATTTTAATTAATAATTTTGTTTAGTTAATTTTTGTAACTCTTAACTATTTATTAATTTAATTTGGTCTTAATAGGTTGCTAGTTCATCCTCTTCTGAGAGGAATTGGAGCACATACTCCTTCATCCACTCAATAAAACGCAATAGGCTACATTCAAAAAAGGCTGAGGACTTGGTGTATGTGCATTCAAACTTGCGCCTCCTTACACACAAACATAGTTCCTACAAAGAAGGAGACACAAGGAGGTGGGATATTGAGCCAGAGCAGCTTGACTTGGATGCTTCCACAAGTCACTTAGCTGCACTTGATATTGATGATGACTATCAGCCTGAAGCAACTACTGAGCATGAGAGTGCTAGTGTCAGTGCTAGTGGCAGTGCTTGTGCGAGTGCCACTAATGCTCTTTGTGGTTCTACACAAAATGTAGCATCTAATGTTGCTAATGATGCTGCTTTTTTTGATGACCCGTATGATTCAGATTGACATTGTAAACACTTGGCATTTTTAATTTTTTATGTTTGAAGTTTGAACTTTAATTTATAATTCTATATCATGACATTTGACTTTTGAGTATAAAGTGGTGGTGTATTTTTACTATGTTATTTGACTATTAATATGGTGGTGTATTCTGAACTTAAATACTGCTGCAAATATGTATATATTTCTGATTTTTATATGTTTTTGTATTACCGAACCCAAAACGAACCCAAACCCAAAAAAAAAATTTCCCGAACCGGCGAACCGGGTTCTCGAACCCGAACCCGAACCCAAAACCGAACCGGTAACTTAGTCTAGGAGAAATGATTTTGCTCCGCATTTCTCTGCAGTGTGGTTTCTAGTCTTGTAAATTTGAGAGTGTGCTCACAGTGCTCATATCTATCTCCAGTATGAGTTGTTCGAAGTTTTGTGCTCCACAAGGTTGGATTCATGTATTACTATATGTTGAAGGTTAACTGGGTGTATAGGATGAATGTGTTCTTTAGGTGAAAGTTGTTGCGAAGGGAATTGTTGGATTTTAGGGTGCTTATGGAATATTCCAGATCACGTTTGAGTTTTGTGTGTGGTTCGCAAGTCATCTTTGGATAAAAGGAAGCGTGTACTTAAATGTCTAATGGTGTTAACAAAGGTTCGACCGACCTTGAGTGTTTACACTAACTGCGGATATGCTTCGGTGTTTTTGGAAGTGTGGCGTGGCATGTTTATGTGGATTTAGGTCCAAGTTAAGATGTGATGTGGTCCCGCCTTCATTCCTCTCCACCGTGGGAATGTTCTGGTGTCGACCTGATTTGAATTTGCACGTTTGAGGTGTATAGCCGACCTTGTAGATTGTTTTCAAGGTTGAGGATGGTATATATATATGTGTTGAGTTGGTGAAGGCTTATGATATGTATGAAGTGGGTGATGCCAATTATGATGTGAAGTGCGAAAGTGTGAAGTGCAGTGTAAGCCTTAACAACTAAGACTACTAGAAGCAATGAGCAGAAGGTGTCTACATTCTACAAAGAGTGCGAATGTTTTGGTGAAGCAATGGTGGAACTTTTCTGTTGTTTTGAGATGGATTTCTCATTGTGACAATCTTTGCTCTTCTTTCTTTCCTGGCAGTGAGCCCTGCTTACTTTTGGGTAGTGAGTCCTCTGACAGTGAGCCTATTGTATTTGGTGTTGCAATTACTTTATATTGTGAGCTAATCCTCATTGTGGTTTTTCCCTTCTTGGGTTTTCCACGTAAATCTAGTGTTCTCATGTGTTTGGATGTGTTTGCATTACTGTTTTTCATGTTTAAGTTCTACTAATGCATGATAAGGGTTTAATGGTTGTTAAGGGTTTAAAGAATAATGCAGATCTAAATGTTAATGAGGGCTTGATGTTTTAATGTACAACTAATTCACCCCCCCCCCCCTCTCAGTTGTCTTGTGCACTCAACATGCACTTGATAAGAGCATGAAGGTCAGTCTTCCTTGTAATGACCCGAGCTCCAAATCAATCGATTACTAATTTACTTCCAATTGGATTGACATAGGTTGTCATCCAATATTGTCAAGTTAACCAAGTTTCCAAATTATAAAAGAAATAAACTTTGATAATGAAGTCAGATTCAAAGATTAATTCGATAATAGAAATTTGATAAGTAAATATAATAGTTGTTTCTAATTTAGACTTTTAAAATCATGCTTTACATATGCAAGTGGCTTAGACCTCTATTAGTTCGCTATTTTTTATTTTTGTCTTCATATTCATGCGATTTGTAGTTGGGTGTTGTATCTGATCTCTACAATTGTTTCATGCGTCCATCTATGTATTTGATTATAAGCTGTTCAAGAGCATTTAAATCTGCTGTTTAAATTGTACATGTATATCTGCCATGTTAAATGTACATAAATCTGTACTTAATATATATTTGTCGAACGATTACAATTGATCGGCTTAGAATATTGTATTGGCCCCCCTATATTGAATCCTCCAATATAACATGATCTTGGAAGCAAGATTGCGATATCTAGAAATATGAACTCTTTAGGAATAATATCAAATGATTATTCTTCCTTTTCAATATTTTTAACCACCGTCAAAATGGGACATTACATTCCTTCACCTCTTGTGAACCCGAAAGGTTGATCGATCTCCCTATTTGCAATCCAATTCTCTAAATTCGAAAGAGATTATTATGTGAATCCCTTATCACATATGATAAAGAGAAGCATGTAGATCTATTAATTTTCAGCAAGTACCACTATATCTATATATATATATAGTTATTTCCATTTATATTTAACTTACTTCACGATAATATTCTTGCTAATAATATTTACTTCAATAGATCTCTTATTCTGATTTCTAATTCTCTTTATTTTCCAATTTGCTTGCTTGATCCCAATTGATGCCTCTCACAAATGAATTGTTCTCCCTTTAATATCTTCAATGGTGGGGAAAAGTCACCTCTTTTCATTACATCCTTACATTGGTAAGGGGCACATCCCTTCATAATCCAAGCGCTGCCCCTTAAACCTTTTTAATTATTAATTGCATTTTTTTTATTATTTTATTTTATTTTATTTTTGGAATTGCTGCAATTAGTTTTCTTTGCATATTATGGAATCGCTGACTAACCTTAATTAATCCCCAACATTCACTTTGTAGAATTGCCACTCTTAATATCTCCTTGGTCAAGGATAAAGGCAGTGATCTAGAGTTATAATGCTGTGAATTTTCTAACATGGCAGAGGCATGACAGCATTGTTGCATCCTTTGATTCCAACACGTGGACACTTTCATAGTTTTTAGAGGCAAATATCATGATACTTCTTCCCTCATTTATCTTTTTGGAGTTGGAGTTTTTTCTACATACAGCATTGGATTTGTTTATTCACGAGGGAAGAAATGTTGTTTGTTGATTTTGGATCATCTTCGAGCATTCACCATTGACACAAGTGCTACTCCTTTGTGGGGGCAGATATATAGTCTCACTCTTCCTCTCCTAAGGGGGGATATTGATTGTCATGATCAATGTAGTCCTTGGGGTGTCAAGTTGAGTCCTTCCATCACTTGTACATTTTTTTTTTGCATTTTTTCTCTCCCTTTTGGTTTTTTCCTACATGTTTTTCTCCTTTACTCCATTTGTGAGAGATCTTTTGTACATGGGTACCTAACAAGGTCTTGTTGTCAGGACTCATCATTAAATGTTTGCATTTGTTTGTTCCTCCCTAAATTGCACTTAAAGAGAGGTGTTGGTGTGAACAAATTATATTAACTAACTAGTTCTCATTTAATCCTATTCAAACTTGGTTAAACTTACTTATAGCACATTTAGGTCATTTAATTTTTGTGTCTCCTATCATATGAGTGTGACACCTGTCATAATCCTATTTTGTCCTATCTTTCACCTTGCCTATATAAGCAAGGTTCCTCTTGCATTAATTGTATCTTGTTTTTTGTATTCATTGTATAATCTAGGATTCACTAATTGCTACTCTCTTGTGAAAAGTTGTTTTTGGTTTTGTACATGATGTTAGCTGCTTGAGTCTGTTGTGTGATTCTTACATAAATAAGTTAATAACTTTGGCATCCGAAAGAAATATTTTATTAAAATCACTAACTAATTATGCAGGGCTGCAAGTGTGCACATTTTTAATCAAACTGTAAACTGGTGACTTGGTTTAGAAAACAAATCACCCTTGTTCCAAACACAATGACTTCTGTCTACAAATTAGAAATCACAGTAAACAATATTTATAGGTTAAGAAAGATCTTTACACAGGAGTAGAAGAGATGAGTACCTTGATCTGTGGATAGATGAATCAATAGAGGATTTTCTGTAACATTGAAAGATGACATCCACTTGATAAGAGTAGATGGAACATTAATAGCCATTGCTGCAGAAGTGTTTGACTCACAGGCACGGGGTACAGAGAGGGCTGCACAGTTAACAACAACATGGGGCTAAAACAATCAACCCCACAAAACCAACACGACAAATATCAGTAGAAGGTTGATGAAAGACTTAAAACAAAATATACATTCCAATATGAGTTGGTAAACTTGAACTTGTGGTGAGCTCTTGTCTAGTCTCTTCGAAAAACTGAAAAAAAAACTCCACAAATATCAGCAAAGGTATTTATATCAGCCAATTACATAAGAAAAAAGGACAAAATGTGCAGCTACCTTAATTTACCAAATGAGATAATCTTTACAGGGCCCATTAGACCATGCCTATGCCAATCAAATCCAGCCAATATCGAATCAAAGAAATAATCAGCCAACATAACAAGCGCATTTGCAACTTTACAAGAGGACTATACTATCCACAAGTAACTCAAAGTTCAAACAATTCTCCCTCAAACATAGAGATAACCAATCTTGACTTACCATCCAGCAGCCAACTTAGAGTGCCATGTCAATAAATGTTTCTCCAATCACTATTATTTCAAATTCATTCTGAAAAGAAAACCAACCAGAGCCGAATTTGAAAAATATAAATTGAAGTTTCAAAGTACCATTGTAGGAATTGCACAAAATTGTGACTGATAATAAAGCAGTTTGTCACCCTATAGACCATTACAACAAATATTTATAATTATCTGCTTTAGTTATTGTTAGGGAATTTGAATGTGGGCTACTCTCTTAAAAATATACGCATTACCGCCATACCACAACCCCCTGGACGGTAAGTATTAGCCACATTTTTTTCTGGATATGGAAATGTAGATAGCCTTGCCCAGGAAGATTTTGAAACCATAATCAATTTTTCAGGTAGAAGAATTATAGTGTTTCCAGGTCCAGAAGAGAAAATCCTCAAAAAATTAAGTGAAACCCTTCTTCAACTAGGTCAATTATATATCTCCATGCAATCGGTATTCCAGCATCATTGGCACATCCCACTTGTAATGCTTTCCATTTAACCCCAACCCAAATCATGAAAGAAGAATAAGATGACCCTAAATTCATCGATCAGAAAGGTGCATTGAATTTAACCAGGAGTTCCAATTACATTGTTCTGTATATACTCATTATGATCTGCTAGACAGCCAGACATTATTCTGCAATAAATTGAATATTGTGAAGGAAAATTTGGATTGGGGCACGCACCTGTCCAAAGGTTGCAGAAATGTTATCCAAACCTTCTCCACTCTGCAAGTCCAATTTGAATGCTTGTACCAGACCAATTACATCAAAAAGAGCTTGAGGAGGAGGATGAGAATGGTAAGTGAAGGCCAAGTCATAGGGATTGCCTGAAAGTGTTGAAAGAGACTGAAGCAAATGCAAACCTAGGTACCCACTTCCTCCTACCACCAGTACAGATGTTTTCCCCATGCGAATGAATTCGCAGAAATAATTAGTTAGCGTATGTGACCGTTTAAGCAGCTTCCCGAATAACAGTAACTTATGTACTTGGGCACGGGAAACGGTCAGTCGCTACTCAATATAGATGGATGGACCAATGACTATATAATTTCTAAATTCTAAATATGGGGAAATTTCTAGCAAGAGCGTCTCCACAAGCATTTGAAGTAAATATTTAAGTTTAGTTTGCTTTTGTTTTTGGTTTTTTTCAATTAATGTTATGTTCTCTAAGGTTAGTTAACTCCGTTGGTTTTGGGCTCCTTGGCAGCTTATTGTTTGCATTGTTTAATTTTTTTTAATTGAAATGTAGGCCCACCAATCACTATGATGGTCAGGTAAGAACTTCACATGTATTTTGGAATTTTGTGGATTTATAAATTGTTATCCATAAAGTTTTACTTAACTTCTATTTGGGATGTTATTTTTCTTTCCGCCTAAGTCTTATACCCAATTTATGCTCGAGCGGTCTTTTGTTATTCCTCTTGAATTTGGGCGGGGTTTTTGTATGTTCGTCGAATCTCTTGTTTTACCGCCTATATTATTTGTCTTTTATCGGGCGGTGTTTTTTCACCATGTTTGAACTTTCCTTTTCTCCAAAGGTGGATGTACGAATATTGGAAAACCAATTGATGGGTCATGTGTCAGAATTTAGAAACTTCACCTACAAATTATGCTTCGAGCGACATTCTTTAGGTTATCTCAAACCTGGGCGGGATTTTATTGGGTTACGTCACTAATTTTGCCACCTAAGAAGATTTTTAGTGGTTAACCTAATTATTGCCAATCTGATTACTTAACTAATGCATTATATAAAAAGGGAACATTTTCCAAGCATGATATGAACAGGAAACAAATGAAGCCATAGATGTAAAGACACAAGTAGTACCAAAAAGAGATATTTTATTTATATATGTAAATGTTTTTACATTGTACTAGCATAGCCAAAAAAAAATTGCTTGGTTTGATTACAAAATTTAGGTGGTGGACACAAAAGAGACAAAAGAAAGAGACATTTCATTTCAGGTGCACAAAGCAAACAATAGGACACAGACACCCTTAGTGACAATCTGCAAACGTTTAATTTGAGCTGGTGACAACAAATTTTCATGTGAGTGGAGGAATTGCACGAATAGTCACATATCATTCCTCACCACTCTCATGCACAGCAGAGCCACAAACTCCTCTAGAGTCTCATCTTGAATAGCATACGCAATGCAAATAGCATCAACTATTAATCCAGTTCGGGGATAATAGCTAAGCCCATTAATTTCCACCTTGACATGATGATGGAATTCAGGTTTCACCAAACGCTCCAGTGCTCTCACGCCCCAGTCCCGGCGACTAGAAGTCCTGATGACTGTATAGATGAAGCGCTCTAGCATAGTTGTGTTATGCACATGGGTCTGCCTCATAAACGCCTCACCAAGGATGCTCCAGAGCACTTCTTCCTCCACCTCGCTCTGCATTACAAAGACTTCTTTCAGCTAGTCTGAAGTGTGCCTAAACAGTGGACTACACTCGATTTCTTCCAGGACAATGTACTCATTAGCAAAATTTTCATCACTTTGAGATCTCGCCATATTGGATGCAATTGATTATGGAAGAAAGGTGACATTGGTTGAATTTATAGAGTTTTGGTTAGACATGGGTGCATTCTCTCGAACATGATAAGATGTTTTAATTTAATTCACATTTATGGCTACCTTGCATCACTTTGAATTATAATTTCCCATCAAGCAATTCACACATACCACCACTTGATATTCTTATGCATTGCATTAATGGTTGGTGAAATAATTGGTCATTTGGCGGCTGTTGTTGGGGTTATGATTAGTTTTCTTTCCCAATACCTATTCCCCTGCAAAATTTGATTATTCTGACCAACTCCCTGAGGAATGTTTGGAATACAAGAAGTTGCTATTTTAGTAATGGCTTTGGCACCTATCCAATGGTTTTGGCCATATTATAAATTTGAAGTTAAAAAGGATGGGAGAGACTCCTTTTTTCTTTTTTGAATACACCTAGGGGTGTTATCGAGAAGGAATTACATTTATTGCAAACTGCAATAATTTGTAATCAGTGTGTTATGAATTAAATGATGCTTGGTATGTTGATCTTTGTATTATGTGTACGATGTAGTTGAGTCTCCTTTGAAAGACGAGCTATATGCCATTCATTTATTACAGTCTAGTTTACTTTCATTAGTTGGATTTGATAGTCATGAGTTTTTAATCAAGTTGTGTTGATTATAATGGTTGTGGCCTAGGTCTGCTTCCACGTTAGTAAATCATATTTATGAGCTAGCGTTAGTCACCTTTTCTGCTTTCTAGTTAAAAGCACACCCCTTTTCTTTAAGTTAGAATAATTCATTGAAATTATAGTGAGGGAGTTGTACCTCAACAAAATTCAGAGAAAAGCCACAAATGCAATTGTGGACTTTTCAGAGCTGTTAGCGGATTTTAATTAATGTCGAATCTGGGTCTAGAGTCATTGTTTAATATATCTATCAAGAGCCATTCCATTCGCTAACAGATTTTTGGCGACTTTGTTGGGGAAGTGAATTAGTTGGAAAATCTTACCATTGCCATCGCATCATGCAGCAATATGGTACTTCCTCATAATAATGTATTTCCTATTTTGCAACTAGACTTAGATTAGGTTGGAGCAGAGCAAGAAGACACCATATCACAATTAAATACACTCACGTGGAGATATAGGAGGAATACGGAAAATTATATGCGAGTAAATTTTGTCTTGGAGGAAGAGGAGGAACAATCCCAACAACCACTTGTACTTGTGATTGAACAACCCCCAAGACTAATATTCTAATACTACGATGAACCTCCTCGTCATCATAATCATCAGCCAAATATGCCACCACAACAACCAAGGGACCCACCTACATATCAACCTCATAATCCACCTCTGGCTTGTTTACCACAATAATTTTCTTTCCATAATTTTACTCCATGTGAGTTGGCGACTCTGTCTGTTTGTTTATGGTTTCAAATCTCTGGTGCAATCAAGTTGCCCCCCTTGCTTTATCACAATATCATGATCTACCACAAGGTTCTCGAAAGGGTTCCCTAAATTCTTTGGTTAGAATGAACAAGATCATGAGGACCATATCTTGGCTATGACGGTTGTAAGTGTAGTTTTAGGAATTCAAGATGTTGTGTTTGTAAGAATTTTTATTGACAATCTGATTGAAAAAGAGGCAAAATGGTACAAAGGGCTTGAAAAAGGGAGCATCACTAGGTGGCATGTTCTTAAGAAAAAATTTCTCCAATGCTACGGAATCCCAATTGATATTGCAGCTACTATGTGTCTCTTCTTTTAGATCATGAAGAACGAAGCTGAAACAATGAGGGATTTTGTTTATCATTTTTATTGGTCTCTTCAAAAGATTCCTACCCCAGAAATCCCATTGCAGAGATCCAGTACCACATATTCATTTATGCTCTGGAATTGGACATACAATTACTTCTTAATAGAGATTAAATTCAAGGGATCGAGCAAGATCAACTGGAGGCAATGAAGGTTGAAGATGATTTTATCATCGTGGGTAAGTGGAAATTAGGTTCAAGTATGAAGCTTGGAACTAGCTATAAGATACTTCCTAAGCCTCCAGTTAAATGTCACCCTATTGTAGAAAACATGAATTTAACAATTCTCGATAACATGCAACAACCTAGTGGAAGACAAGATCAATTTTGTAGTGATTTGGCCTTGCATTTATATACCTCCTTTGAAATTGAAAGTGATTGTAGTTTGTCTAGTGATGATGAAGATGATGAGCTATAGGAAAGGTCATCGTTAGCTTCACCCCCTCCTTTTGATAAACTCTCTCTTTCTGAGGATAGTTTGAATGATCTGGCATTGACTTCTCTTCTTACTCTGAAATATGAAGTTTTCCTCTTTAACGAAATGGAGAATAAAGACACATGTTTAAGTTTGGAAGGAAACGATGGTTCTAGGAATGATGATTTTCATGAGAAAGAATTGTGGTCAATTCATCATAACCCTCTCTTTAATTTTAATGATTTTGAAAGGCATGATAATCCTCTTTTCACAAACTCAAGAAATCAATTAATTTTAGAGGAGGAATGTGGTTTATCAAGGGTCGAGGTTGATCATAACCAAAGGAAAGATGAGGAAAATAATAATCTCTCACTGAAAGAAGGTGAGATCAATGTTCAATTAGAAGTGGAAAATAGACCAATCCTTGCTCTGTATTGGTCTATAAAGGCAATTACCCTTCATAAAAATGATTAGATTGAGAGAAGATATGATGAGGACAAGGATAGTATTGTTTCCAGTAGTAATTGTCCAGAGACTGGGAAAACTTTTGGGGGATGCAAGATCAAAAGAAAATTTGAAACTCAAGGTACCAACAAGTTATTGGAAAAGGTGGCATCCACTTTTGAAGATGCTAATATGCATTGTGTGACTGAGGGTGAAAATAAAAATCAACTCTGAGAGGTAACTGAATCCTTAGACATCTTCTCTTCCGGTTTTCAATTTAATTATGAGCTGTCTAAGTTTGTTGATGAAATTCTTGAAGGCAAGGCAACAGTAAATGAGGTAATTGATCATCCCATTTCTAAATCTCTTCATCTTGAAGAGGATATTATACAAGATTCAAATGTTTCAGAACAATTATTTGAGTCAATACATGGGATGGATGAAATTGAAGAAGGGATTGTGATAGATGAATTAGTAGTTGAATCTAACGAGTCTTCTACTGCACATACTACAAATTGGGGTCCTACACCTTTAAACAATGCAATTACTTCCACATGCAGTGACCAAGAATTTCCTTTATCTCATGGTTTGTATGTGGGATGTCCAATTCGAGGGTTGGTTTCCTTTTATTCAGAAAATCAAGGGCAACATAGTATTACAACTAACATTGCATAGGAAAATTTTGGTGATTTGATGCAAGACAATGCTGGTATGGATCATTTCATAGCTGAAGTATACAATGAGGAATGGATTTTTGAGCATAAGACCTTATCTAGAAATTCTTTACAGGGTGTTAGTTTTATTTATTTGATGGCAACAGTCGCAATTTGGCAGTTGGTTGTGCACACAATTTTTAGTCACCCAACATTGTTTCACACAAGCAACTACTTCTCCCAGCATGTCAATGGATGTGCATGATTATCTTGGGAGTCATTTGAGGTAGGACCTTCCTACTATGTACATAGTTGGAATTTTGTTGTGTCGATAGTTTAGGTGTTTTCTTCCCTTTCTTTTTTTCATTTTTGGCTTGCTTCTGCTCTTCCTTTGAGTCATGCTCCTTAAGTCTGTACCCAATGGAAAATACTAGTTCATGCTCATGATCCTAGCTTCATTACTTCGTCCTTTGCAATCCTTGTCCCCAGCCAAAGCCACTGTTACCCATAAAGTTTTCCTTAACTTCTGTTCGAGATATTATTTTTCTTTCCACCTAAGTCCTATACCCAATTTATGTTTAGGAGGTCTTTTGTTATTCCTCTTGAACTTGGGTGGGGTTTTTGTATGTTTGTCAAACCTCTTGTTTTACTGCCTATATTATTTGTCCTTCATCAGGCAATGTTTTCTCACCATGTTTGAACTTTCCTTTTCTCAAAAGGTGGATGTATGAATATTGGAAAACTGATTGATGGGTCATGTGCCAGAATTTAGAAACTTCACCTGCAAATTATGCCTCGAGTAGCATTCTTTAGGTTATCTCAAACTTGGGTGGGGTTTTATTGGGTTCCACGAACCACTAATTTTTCCACCTAAGAAGATTTCTAGTGGTTAACCTAATTATAGCTAGTTTGATTGCTTAACTAATGCATTATATAGAAGGGGAACCAACATTTTCCAAGCATGATATGAATAGGAAACAAATGAAGCCATAGATGTAAAGACACAAGTAGTACCAAAAAGAGATATTTTATTTATATATGTAAACGTTTTTACATTGTACTGGCATAGCAAAAAAAATTTGAATGGTTTGATTACAAAATTCAGGTGGTGGACACAAAAGAGACAAAAGAAAGAGACATTTCATTTTAGGTGCACAAAGCAAACATCAAGACACGGATGTCCTTAATGACAATCTACAGACACTCAATTTGAGCTGGTGACAACAAATTTTTATGTGAATAGAGGTATTGCACGAACAGTCCCATATTGTTCCTCACCACTTTTGTGCATAGTAGAGCCACAAACTCCTCTAGAGTCTCATATTGAATAGCAGACACAATGCAGATAGTGTCAACTATTAATCCAATTTAGGGATAATAGCTAAGCCCATTAATTTCCACCTTCACGTAATGATGGAATTCAAGTTTCACCAGACGCTCCAATGCTCTCACACCCCAATCCTGACAACCCAAAGTCTTGATGACTGTATAGATGAAGCACTCCAACATAGTTGTGTTATGCACATGGGCCTGGCTCAGAATTTCCTTACCAAGGATGCTCTGGAGCACTTCTTCCTCCACCTCGCTCTGCACTACAAAGACTTCTTTCAGCTAGTTTGAAGTGTGCCTAAATAGTGGACTACACTTGATTTCTTTAAGGACAATGTAGTCATTAGCAGAATTTCCATCACTCTGAGAGCTCACCATATTAGATGCAATTGATTATGGAAGAAAGGTGACACTGGTTGAATTTATAGAGTTTTGGTTAGACATGGGTGAATTATCTCAAACATGATAAGACGTTAATTTAATTCACATTTATGGTTGGCTTGTGTTGCTTTGAATTACAATTTCCCATCAAGCAGTTCACATGCACATGCCACTGCTTGATATTCTTATTCATTGCATTGATGGTTGGTGAAATGATTTGTCCTTTAGCAGTTGTTGTTGGGGTTATGATTAGTTTTCCTTGTCGATACCTATTCCCCGAGGAACGTTTGGAATACAAGAAGTTGCTATTTTAATAACGGCTTTGGTGCCTATCCAATGGCTTTGGCCATATTATAAATTTGAAGTTAAAAAGGATGGGAGAGACTCTTTTTTTCTTTTTCGGATACACCTAGGGGTGTTATCGATAAGGAATGACATTTATTGCATACTGTAATAATTTGTAATTGGTGTGTTATGAATTAAATGATGCTTGGTATGTTGATCTTGGTATTATGTGTATGATGTAGTTGAGTCTCCTTTGAAAGACGAGCTATATGTCATTCATTTGTTGCAGTTTGGTTTACTTTCATTAGTTGGATTTGATAGTCATGAGTTTTCAATCTTTGTGTTGATTATAAATGGTTGTGACCTCTACTTCCATGTTAGTTTCATATTTATGAGCTAGCGTTAGTCACCTTTCTGCTTTTTGGTTAAAAGCACACCCATTTTCTTTAAGTTAGATTAATTCATTGAAAATCTAGTGAGGGAGTTGTACCTTGACAAAATTCAAAGAAAAGCCACAAATGCAATTGTGGACTTTTCGAAGTTGTTAGTGGATTTTAATCGGTGTTGAATCTGGGTCTAGAGTCATTGTTTAATATATCTATCAAGAGCCATTCCATTTGCTAACATAAATTAATATTCTCAATAACAAAAATAATATTATTACCTAAATAAATTTAGGGCAGTAGTTATTCTCCCTACAAAATGGTGTGTTAAGTAATCATAAGACATCATACCCCATCCCCCATATGTGAATGATAATAGCGGTTTACGAGAGGCATAGATGGATAAATGTTTAGTGCATGTCGTTTTCATTTAATACTATGTTACATCACATGGGCTCATATGTTGAGTGTTTCAAAAATGATGGACATCAAAAAGTTGTTTTTCATTTGGTTGTCGTGTTTTCTTTTGAACAGTTGATGTTTGACAAGGAAAGGTAGGTTGCATATCGTGGTTGCAGACATTTGGTAGAAACAAGAGACCTAACAGAGGTATGCGACACTACTATAGGCATAATACACATTGCAACAATGATTTAATGTTACTTTCCTTTGGGTTTTTTGTAGTTGTTTTTTTAATTTTGGTTTTTTTTATCAAATTGAAGAGGTTTGTTGACTAATTGATTGTGTTTTGTTGCAAAGGAGTTTTTGGTGTGTTTTGTGGGTGATGAATCTTGCATTTGACAAGGAAAGTCAGATCACATACTGTGGTTGCAGACAATTGGTAGAAGAGACACTGCACAAGTATGTCATCCTAATTAGAAAATTGTGAGGTTTACTAAGATAAAGTTGAACCTTTTAATTATGATATCTTTGATAATTATTTTTTGAACAATTACCTATGTCATGTTTTGGGTGTTTAGATTTTAAAGTACAAATGTTTGTGCATTTGGTTGTGATGATTGCTAACATTCAAAACAATAATTTGAATAGAAGTTTTTATTTTGTAACATTTATTGTAGAAGAAATTCATAAAAAAATTATGACAATCAAGATAGATAATAGAGTGATACACTTTAAATGGTATTCCTATCTTTGCCACATTCTATTGTATAGTGGAAGACTCATCTAAAGCCCATTCATGAAGTTAAAATTTCAAGATGAAAAGGGATTGTCATTACCAGTCCAAGGATAAATGCATACTTGGGACATGCACTATCTAGTAAAAAAAAATTATATTTAAAAATTATGTTGTGAAAGTGGTAATGGAAAATATTGGATCCAAGAGTAATGCAAGGTTATCAAAAAATGTAATGAATTTTTTGAGACCTAAGGAAAGAACTCATGGTGCTAGTATTGATCAAAATCAGGGAGTTTGGTTTCTCCACTTAAACACAACATTCATTAGGATACATGGAGCTCAGGTGTAGCCTTGCATACTTCTTAGGATTGTGTTTGCTAGAATTTCCTTTTTTGGAAATAATTTGGAAGCTAAATGAATGTGGTAAATTTCACTTAAGGGAAAATAAGAAAGGCTCAATGTTAACTTCCACAATGGTGTTTTTTGATTTTATGAACACTAATAAGGAAGGGATATAATTGATTTATCCTTTGTTGAAACCTTATAAGATGAAGGTTAATAAAAGGAAGTATTTTGATCTATAACACTTCATCAACCAAGTTAGGGAAAGATATAGAAGGGTACATTTATCTCATGAGTTTGACAAGATTGGGGACATAATTAGAAATACAGTTTTAGACTCAGAAGTGCATAAGAGAAAATGTTCTTGGGTGAAAATTCTGAAAGGTGAGGAACAAAGAAAAATTCTACCATCTAGGGTCCCCATAGATAGTGCTCCTCAAGATATAATGTTGATAAACATAAATTTAGGAGGGTATGTACAATAAATGATGTAAGAGCCTTGGCTTGCACTAAATTAATTTTATATGATATGTTTGTAAAATCTAAGGAATTCAAGGATATATTAATAAAGAAAGATGTGGAATCCTTCATCAATAAATTGAATAAGAAAAGTTGAGAAGAAATTGAGGAAGAGATGCACAAGATAAATCAAGAGGTCCTAAGGGAGGTTGACTTTCATGTAAGTAACATTACTCTTACGGAAGGAAGAGGAATTTTCTAAGAAAGTGGGTGCCTATTGTTGCTAGGATGGCACATAACCTCTACCATTACATTAGATATTGTTAGAAGGTAGGACACAAGCAAGGATATACTGACATCTGAAGATCAAGAAAAGGATTGATACTTTGGATCCGAATTCAATATAAAATTTGAAAGTTTATCAATACAGTTCATTGCTCTAGAAACTCAAAAACCTCAAGTTGCACATAATTTCAAAGAGCTAGTTGCTAACCTTATTATGAGAAGATTAACAAACACCACTGTACCTTATGCTACATTATTAGTGGTAAGTAGATCATTGTTTAACTTGAAGTTGCAGCTAATGAGTTGTAAGTTGATTTTGAGAAGCTTCAAAAGGATCACATGAAGCTATTCTAAGAACATAACAAGGTAAAATCACTTATTCCTCCTCCACCAAGTGTTCTTCTAGAACCCTCAACTCCATGATAAAGTTCAGGGGATACTTCAACTTAGGAAAGAGAAGAATTATCAAGAAAATTAAAAGATTTGAAGGAATAACTTATTTAGAGGAAGGAGGCAAAGAGGCTGGAAAAAGAAGAAGGATGGAATTGAGTTGATTGATGATCTATTAGGTCATAGATTATCATGTGTTATCCACAAGTTAGAAGATGCATGAGTTGGATACAACTTGAAAAAGGCTCATACTAGCCACATGCAAAATAAGGAGAAGATGGATGATGTATTGAGGACTTGGATCCCTAAGAAAGCATCTATGGAATTAGTTTACAAACAATCCAAATTCAAACTTGATGTTTCTAATGAAATATTAAGTACTTATGAGATTCTTGGATTTCTAAATGAGATATTGTCATTTCAAATGAAATTGGAAATATAAATCAAAAGCAAATTACATTCTTTTGAGGAATTGTAAGGGGCATTTATACCTAAAATTTTGGATAGAGAAGGAGAAATCGAGGAATTTGATAAGTAGAAATATGATTTTAATAATATTTTTCCTTCATTATATATTTATTTTTTTACTAGTGACGATGTAGACTCTATTGTACTAAATAGCATTATTAATAAATTATTAAGATTGGGATCAAGTTTGAATATTTTTGTCAAAGAAACAAGAGTTATTTTGAATGTAAAATTTACATGAAATGTGAATAAAGTGGTTAAAATTTTGAACCTAAATTGGACATCAAAGGAGGTTTATTCTTCATGGGTGGAAAAGTACCAAGAGTAATATGTTAGCTCAACATCATCAACACTTTGTCTTCTTCAAGTTTTTCAAGGATACAAGTAACTACCAAGGCATCAACAATTTTTTGTCTTAATTGACATGTTTGAAGGAAAAATTTGCTCCTTCAACAACACAAATATATTATTCCTATTCTTTAGAGCATGAAAAAGGAATCTATCCTATTAGCAGGCTATTGTAACTATCTTGTTACAAAAAAATCGAATGTCACATTAATATTCAAACAAGTGCCAATTTTTCACCTAAAGACTGTGCTTATTCTTCCCATTTAGGAATAATTTTGTACATTATAAATGGTTTGCGAATTGAAATCTTGAGTCTAGTCTATTAGTTTGTAAAGTGTCATCAGGATTTGTTATCAAATTATACAAAGGTTTTTCTAAAACATGTATTTATTGCCACTTTGTGTCACCCCTTGTTATTCCCATAGGTTATAATAAATACGAGAGATCTTAATGGGTTTATCATACTCAAGTATGCCTCTATTAGTTGTGTTACCCCTTCTATCATTCCCATTCAATTCCCATTCAATTCCCTGTTAGCATGTGCAAAACTTTTCAAAATTGTAAAGGTGAAATTTTGCTAAAACCCTCAACCCTAACTTCACCTTGCGTTTTTGTTATATTCCTTCATTGATAGATTCACCTAGTTCCTAGTGCCTTAAGTTGTATACAAATTACCTTTATCTTGTTAAGCGACTGGCCCCCTCTTTTCTATCCTAGTATGCTTTAAAATGAACTTTAGAGTACATGAAAATTGGTAACTTAAGCGATCACTTCCTTAGGGCCCCGCCTAAACACCTATCACCCTTTTGTTACAATGCATATTTCCTTCACACCATAATTTCTAGGGCCCAATGCATAAGAAAAATGCGTTGAACGGTAGTGGCAAGTGGATGGACGTGTGTCAAATATTCATTGCAACACACATCTCCTTCACATCACAATTTCTAAGGCTTAGTGCATAAGAAAATCATGTTGAGCAACATCAACAAGGGGATGGACGTGTGTCAAATGTCCATTTCAGTGCATGTTTTCTTCACACCAAAATTTTATATCCTCAGTGCATAAGTAAAAAGCACTAGGCCCCGACCTCCTTCACACATGGACACATGAAAGCTTCTCATTGCAGCACATTCTTATAAAGATAATATTCCCCTTTAATTCATTGATACCTGGGTAGTGGGAAAGTAAAGGATATGTGTTAGCTTCTCATTGCAACACAAAGCCTCTTTATGCCGCATTTTCATAAAAGGAATTTCAAATTACTTATGCGGTATACTTTGGGAACGTGTTGTGATTTTTCAAGATATATAGCCCATATTCGAACTTGAGCAACAAATAGTTGAGCGCTCTTAGTTCATGGGAAGCAAGAAATTATGTTGTATAGACTTCTCTAACTACCAGATTTGATTCTTGAGGCTATAAAGGTGATTCTAAATGCATTTTATACTATATGCAAGTGGAAAAAGTGATGCCATGCTCTCTCAATGGTTATAGAACACCTTTTTATCAAAGGGATATTCCTAACCCTGATTTGGATGTGGATTTTGTGGAATTTTTCACCCTTCATTTGTAGTGTCATGAAAGAAGAGGCATGGTTATGGTGTCAGGGTCATTATGATAGGATTTCAATTTAGGATTTGAAGTTTAATGTTTGTATCTGATTTGGAAGGGTTTCAGCTAAATTTTCATATCCAGTCGCATGCCCTATCTTTTTTATCGACCTGTAGATGTATAAAAGGAACTTTTGTACTCATTGTAAAGGGTTATTCCTTAGATTTTCTTTAGCAGATTTATGCAATCCTTGTATTCTACAACTGTAAAATTGGACTATGCCTTTTCATTAATAAAAATTATTTATTTTATCTTTTCTTATTGTATATGTTGTGTAATCCTCTTTGTCTTCATGTCTGAATGTTTTTTGTTATCTTCATGTAGCATTGAAAATTGTCACCCTTGACAATTTATCACTACCTTGACACCCTATTTTACTTATAACTTTAATTTTATTAATAATACCAATTTCAGGGCTAGATTAATAAAATATATTTAAATCCTCATCATCCTTATAAATTTGGGCCAAAAAGTACCAGTCACTTTTCACAAGGCGCCCTAGACCAAAAATAAAAATTTTGAATGTTTGAAATTTTGATTGGAGAGCTTTTATGATTTGAAAATGACCCTAGGTTGGCCCCTACCCAAAATGATTAATTAAAATGCATATATAAACATGTGTTTCCTCTCATTTTGAACATGAAGGAGGCAATTTTATGAATGGAAAATCAATTGGAAGATACTTATAAAGAAGTAATGAGTTATCCTTTGCATGCTAGCTTCAACAATCTATGGTGTATGTGAGATAACCTTTTGCAAGACTATCAAGTATTCAAGACATCCATCAATCAAATTGTGTGTGGCATCTCTTCTTCAAGGGTTTTCACATTAAGGTAAAATTATCATTTATCATTCATCACTTCAGTCAATTATTGTTGTTTTGACATCTACCCAACCTAGGGCATGCCCTCTCGATCATTATCAATTGTTGTACATGAAGGTGGAAATATCAACATGGAGTTTGACTTAGGCAAGCCCCTATACATCACAACCTTTTCCCCATTTTTTGTGTGTGTAGGTCAAATCTAAAGGTTTCAACCAGTGATAGTCTAGGGAAACAGAGTGCAAACCTTAATCTAGATCCTAGAATTTTTTGATCTAAAAGAGCGAGAGTTCAATACAGGGCATCCTTACGCCCTAAACCAGTCAATTCAAGCTAAAATTTATAGTTTAGGCTCCTCTCTATTGTCACTTCTTATATCTAGGTTAGTTTTATAACTTTTTATTTTCATCTTTTTGATAAATTATAATTTCAAATCTAGGGTTGTATGTTAAATAGGCTTGTCAAACTACACATCAAATTATTCATCTACACAACACATCACAAACATAAATCACTAGGTTATTGGCTCTCCATTGTGGCAACAAGATAATCATCAAAACCCTAGTTCACTTATGTTTGATATTGAGTCAAGTGAAAAGGAGATAATCCTAGTTAATCTAATTAGATCTAGGATCACTTTTCCTACTAAACATTTTGGTGAACCCAACATATCTTGCACTTGCAATTTTAGTATTTTCATACCATAAAATTTCTAAAAATTGATTCAAAACATAGGTCATTTGAAAATATTGTTGATAATTTGCATTTATTTTTAAAAAACTATCCATTTTCACTAGTTGTTCATCATAAAAAGTAAAAATAATTGGAATTAAATTGCAAAAATATCAGAACTGATTTTCCTTGTCCAGGGCTTAAATCTCAGTTATTTTCATTGAGAAAATTATTTGTAAAATTATTTTATCATTTATGTATGCATATTTTATTGAAAAAGTAAAAAAAATTGCATGGCATTTTCATTTGAAAAGATCAAAAAGCATTGCTTTTCTATATTTTTTGGAAAAATCAGTCAATTATAGTATTCAATTTCTAAAAATTATCATTTGAACATATTCAATTTTCCTAAAAGTATCCAAAATTTCATGCATGCATGTGATTATTCATATAGAAAAAATAGGTTTTGGTGCATTTCTAGAAATCTATGCACTTCCAGACTTGAACCTCTGAAATACAAGATCCTTAGACACTGTCAATGATTTTCAAATTTTAAAATTTTCAAAATTACCTGTCTATGCTAGGACATCCTATCCTTGAACCCTAGACCAACTATTTTACATTGAAATTTATTGTGCACATCCATATGTGTGGTCTTTGTTAAAATCCGATTCCTATTCTAGAATTCTATTTTTCAAACCTATTTGATTTGCTATGCATCACTCATTTGAACCATAGGGAAAATAACATGTTTCCTTTTCAAAGTTTTTGTTTTGATATAGCAAATCATGGCTTTTCTACCTATGATAACATTATGAAGGAACAAAATAAAATCATTGATACATTTTATTAATACCACTTTACCTAATATTCATTCTTCTCCCAACATCTCCCCTACTTGTGGTAGTGTTTTGGTGCAAGAGAATGTAATATTTGATAATCATGACAATAATGTTTGTTCTTCTCCTGATATCTCACCTCCTTATGAATATCTTGGTGTGAGAAGATCCAATAATTGAGCGTCATGAGAATATTGTTTAATTATCTCCCAATACATCTCCTACTTAGGAAGATATTGTGGCGGAAACCAAATCATGGCCATATCTTAAAATTTGCAAAACAACTCACTAGAAATCATGAGCAATAAGATGTGTTGCAACAACCAAGTTATCACGCAATTTCTCACACATATAACACTAGAAATAATAAGCAACCAAAACAAACAACAACATCCATATGATTCCCTCAACCATGCCTTCCACCTCCACCTAGTCTTCCTCAGTATAGTGGTAAAGAAGACGATCTTGTTAAGAAACTTCATAATACTCCAACCAAGATCTCCCTTTGGGTCTTGATTCAAACATCACCTACATACCATAGGATGCTCCAAGATTCTTTACAAAATATTGATGTCTCAACTTCTATCAAACCGAATGATGTAGCCACCTTGTTCGATTGTATGCAAGTGAAGAAATTGGATATTATATTCTCTCAACATGAATTACCCTCGCTTGAGATCCAAAACAAACATGAAGCTTTAATGATAATGGTGGTCATTAATATAGTTGGGGTTAGAATTACTCTTATTGATAATGGATTGGGTCTTAATGTTTGTAGCGTTGATATTCTAGAGATAAAATGTGTGGATAAGAAGCTCATAAAACCTAATGATCTTTCTATTTGTGACTTTGTCAATGTTAGTAAGAAACCATTGGGGATGATCACACTACCCATTAAGGTAAGACCTGTGACTTTACCTACCCCTATCCATATCATGTTGAGACCTATTTCATATAATCTTCTCCTTGGTAGATCATAGATTCATGCCATGAAGGTAGTCATGTCTACTCTTCATCGTGAGATAAAGTATAGATATAATAACAAGATATATAAAATTAAAATAGATGAAAAAAATATAATTCACAAGTCAAAGTTGAACATAATACTTCTAAATCTCTTAATACTTTGATCCAAAATTCAAAGGTAGAGCATATACATGTTGAAGATAATGGTGATTTCATTATATTTTACACCCTCCTTTATTGGAGAGTACAAAATGTCACTATCTAAACCTAAGGATTCTTGTGTTTGATTTGCATAATCTTGTTCTACATCAACAAATCCAAAAACATCACCCCATGATAGTGATGGGGACTCTTTAGCTTTCATCCCTCACGTGTCGCTGATGCCTAGCTTTAAAAAGATTAACAAGGGAATTTGTATTCTTGCAAAAGAATCAATTCTTCTCAAGAACATTCTTTTTCATCTCAGTTGGAAAATTGTTACGAGCTTGGATATAAAATTCTTTCTAAAAGTGGATTTAATGAAAATATGAAACAAGGTGATAAGGATAATGTAAATTCAATAGCGTACCTTTCTAAAAAGGGTTTAGGTTTTTAACCTTCATCCCCATCTTCATCTCATGCTCCATCATCTAATGTATTTATGGCTTCTTGTGGTAAGCAAGAAAGCTTTTCTTCACAAGAGAAAAGAATGTCTCTTACTACTTATCCTATATCCGAGCAAGAGCATATTTTGTTAAGGCTCCTCAAAGCCCACTTGATTATTCTTTCTCCTCCAACACGTAAGAAATTTCATAACAATCTTGTTTTGTGTATATCATTGAGTGTATGGTCATTCCACCAATAAATGTTAGGCCTTGAATATTAAAATACAACAACTAGAAGATTGTGGTGCTCTTCCATGTGATGATGTACCTAATCCTTCAAAATAAGGTGTTGCTCCTCACTATGTGGTATATCTAGCTCCACAGGTTTTCTCATTACCATTCATGGTGGTACAATCTTAAGTGAAACCATATTTAATCCTTGGTAGCAACACGATAGTCTATTGTGTAGTTTTCTTTTCCTTTAAACTTGGGAGGAAAGGATAACTAGTGTTGGGATGTGTGTATTATTTTCAAGGATCCCCTCTTCATATCTTGTTTCCTTAAAATACCAACATAGCAAGTGTGTTGACATTTTAAGGGAGGTCATATTACCCCTATCCATTTCATAGATGTCTTGTGAGATTTGACTTATTTACATACCCCTTTGGTGGTGGTGGTGTTTATAATCCCTCCTAAGGCATGGTTATCAATTCTTCCGTTGTGACGTTGAGCATTGATTCATCCCCCATGACACTAACTTTTATGTGCTCCATGAAGTGTGATTGACAAAATAGTCGATGAATTTGGCATAATAGAGCTTGCTAACTCATGAAATTGAACATTTTTAGATGGCCACCTAGCATAACTCATCTTGCTTGCCAATGGAGCCATGTGTTTCATGAGTAATTTTACATCCTTATGAGAATCTTTTTGTTTAAATAACACATTCAATGGATGATGTTTGGTATTTGAGAAAAAATTAAGACTAAGGTTTCTTTACCTTATTGACTCAGATTCCTTTTTAGTACTAACTCTTGTGTTTTTGTTTTATTATTTATGTTACTATGTCTCTACTTTGTATCTTTGGAGTGTTTGCTTTATGTATTTTATTTGCTTTCTTTGTGTATTTTGTGTGTTTTCTTTATGTAGTCTTTTGTATACATCGTGTTTACTTTGTGCATGCTTTGTGTATTCTTTTAAAATGTACTCCATTGATTGTTCATTATGTGCTTTATGTGCGAGTGAATCTTTCCTTGTCTTATGTGCATGTTTATCTTTTCATTATGGATTGATGAGATCCTAAGATGAGGGCTTGCACACCCCTAAATTTGGTGTCATCTTGTCTCTTCAATATTTTGATGTGTATTTTTATTCCTTTAGTGTGAATATGAATGTAAGATCATACTCTCACTATAGTGGGGGCTAAATGTAGTGTTGAAAATTGTCACCCTTGACAAGTTTGCACTACCTTGACACCCTTTTTGGCCTATAAATTTAATTATAATATTAATTTACCAATTTATGGGCTAGATTAATTAAATATATTTAAATCCACATCATCCCTATAAATTCAGGCCAAAAAGTACCAGTCACTTTTCACATGGCACCCTAGACCAAAAAGCAAATTTTTGAATGTTTGAAATTTTGATTGGCAGACTTTTGTGATTTGAAAATGACCCCAAGTCAGCCCCTACCTAAAATGATTAATTAAAATGTATATATAAACATGTTTTCCTCTCATTTTAAACATGAAGGAGGCAATTTATGTATGGGAAATCAATTGGAAGACAATTATCGAAAAGTATTGGGTTGTCCTATACATGCTAGCTTCAACAATCTATGGTGTATGTGAGCTAATATTTTGTAGGTATATCAAGCATTCAAGACATCCATCAATAAAATTGTGTGTGGCAAATATTCTTCAATATTTCTCATATCAAAGTAATATTATCATTTTTCATTCATCACTTCAATTAATTATTGTTGTTTTGACCTCTGCCCAACCTACGACATTCACTCTTGATTATCATCAATCACTATACATGGAGGTAGAAATACCAACACAAGATTTGATTTATGTAAGCCCCTATAAAACACAACCTTTTCCCCCATTTTTCATGTGTGAAAGTTAGATCTGAAGGTTTCAATTAGTGACAGTCTAGGGAAACAGAGTGTAGACCTTAATCCAGATCTCAAAATGTTCAAATCCAAAAAAGTAGGAGTTTAGTCTAGGGCATCCTTAAACCCTATACCAATCAATTCAAGCTAAAATTTATAGTACAGGCTCCTCTCTATTGTCACTTCCCAGATCTAGGTCAATTTTGTAAATTTTTATTTTCATTTGTCTGATAAATTATAGTTTTAGATCTAGGGATGTATGTCAAATAGGCTGGTCAAACTACACATCAAATTATTCATCCACACATCATAAATTTAAATCACAAGGTGGTTGGCTCTCCATTGTGGCACCAAGCTAATCATCAAAACCCTAGTTCACTTATGTTTAATGTTGACTCAAGTGAAAAGGAGTTAATCCTAGTTAATCTAATTGGATCTAGTATCACTTTTCCTAATAAACACTTTTATAATTGCATGTTGTGTTAAAATTAGTTACAATTTCTATTTTGTGAATATTCCTCTCCTTTCACTCTCTTGGAAACCCTAATCTCCATGTTTTCTCTAGAAATTGACAGAATAGAGAACCTTGTAAGTCATTTGACTATTTTTATTGATACACTATGTTGTTTCAAGAAAAAAGAAACAAGTTATAATCTTGGTGTATCACTTCCATTCCCCATTTTATGCATTATTTCTCTCCCTTTCCCTATGTGATTTGGTAAAATAGGATTAGTGATATTCATCCAATCAACAAAGTTGGACTAGTATTGTTGCACCTAGTTTACAAAGGAAGATAACCTTCTCTGGATACTTGACCTCATTTTTGCAAGTTCCCATTCCTTGAGGTCATTCCATTGTGTCATTGGAATGCTGATCCTATGTTCAATAGGGTGCAATTTCATGTGACAATAGTTTTTGGCATGACTGGTGGGACCAAGTTGATGATCCTTATTTCATCCTATTAAGAAAGTAGTGTTTATCTTAGCATTTTCATCATTAAAGAGGAATTCAAAAAAGTACTTGATGACTCTGCAATCAATTTGGTGACCTTGTTGCAACTCAAAAGTTTTGGTTCTAGATCATAACTATAAATTCATGCATAGAATTCAAACAAGAGCATCTTCTAGAGGTATTTTTCAATACACCAAATATCACTTTCTAGTTCTAGAAGAATAGAAAGACATCCTTTATCACCAATAAGGAGGAGCAGGGGTTTTGTAGCTCCATCTTCTAGAGCTTAGTCCACGCCTCTATTTAGTAGATTATTTCAATCTAGGAGTCCTACCACTCAAATTTACAAACCATTATTTCATATGGTTTCCCTATAAATCAAGTGCTTGTCACTTTTAATGGTGGTATCTTTCTTGTATTAGCCCAAAGGGATGACATGCCATTGAATGCTTTAAAAATTGTTCCTTATTTCACTAGTGAGACAACCACTACTCCAATAGAACACATTCAAGACATGGCCAATATATGCTTTGTACATAATATCACAAAAGACAATGTGGTTGTTAGACTCCTAGCCAATATTTTAAAGGAAAAGCATTATAATGGTATAGAGGTTTGTAGCCTAACTCCATTAATAACTAGGATGAGTTAGGTGCAAAGATATGTGAAAAATTTGAGCACAAGAGTGATCAATTGTCATTGATGGAGTAGTTGAAAACAATTAAGAGGGCACCCCATGAATTCATGGGAGATTTTAATTTCAGATTTGTCAAGACTTGGGATAGAATTCTTTTCTTGGTGAAACCTTCTCCCAATCATGCTTTCCTATACTATTTAAGGGCTCGTAACAGTGATGTGGTTGTTACGATATAGTCTATGGGTGGGGTGACACTTCCAAATACATACGGAATTTCTATTAGGGCAAATGATTGTCTAATACAAGCTAGGAAAATAGCTCCAAGGCCTTCAATACCTCTATTCCCAAATTTTCTATCTCAACAACCCACTTTGGCTCCTATTACAATTGCATCTACTAGTCAACCATCTATTTTTCTTACACATTCAAATGAATTACATGAATTTAAAGCCTTACTACAGAATTTTGGTAGTGAATTAATGACAATAAAGAGGCAACAAGCTCAAAACAACAAACCTTACCAGCCTCAAAGTCAAAATTATCAAAAAAATAGACATCTATATTAAGGGAAAAACCAATTGAGTTATGCCAAACCCTTGAATAGTGTAAATCTAACCACTAAAAACACTTCAAAGGCTTTTGTTCCAATTTATAATAAATTAGCTCAAGAACATGACTGGTGTTATCCATGCAATCAACTGCATAATCAAAACAACATGTCAAAATGGAGACTTTGTACAAAATCTTATGGTTCAAAATGAACCCTTAATTTTGGGACAAAAATTTGATGCAAACCAAGTGGCTTCTAATAGGAAAAATCACATGATAAGAGACTCTACATTGGTCAATTTGCATGAGGTGTATTTTTTGGTCTAAACCAATTAGGTGCTAATGCAGTAGCTCAGAAGACAAGATCAAAGAAAAGAGTAGTGGATAATGGTATATCTTCCATAACTAGTTAAGCATCAACCTCCCAACCTCCCCAAGCCACTACAATTTTTGGTATAATAGGTAGGATGTTTTTGCTACAACCAAATTAGACTACTGGTAAGAGTAAAAAATCACATGAACAACCGCAAGTCATCCAATCAACAAAGTTGGACCTTGCTCTTCCAAAGGTTTCATCTAAGGTTGTTCATCCTCCTTTCAATATAGTTGATCAAATGAATAATGCTAACCTAAATGTTACCATATGGGAGGCTCTTTCCATCCCATCTCAAAGGGATTTGTTGCAACAAGCTTTGGAAGGGCTCAAGAAGCTAGATTATATGCCAAAAAAAGAAAGAGCGACTCCACAAAACTACCTAGTGCAAACCAAGGAAGAAGGGAATTCTAGTAAGATTAGTAAGCCTCCTCCATTTCATTTATCCTTAATTATTGGAGATAATATAGTGCATAATTATATGATTGATTCAGGGGCTAGTAGCTTTGTTATGCCAAAAAAGGTGGCAGATATTCTTGGCATTAAGTATGAACTTGTGGCCAAGGGAGTTGTGTAGTTGGATGGTACTGATGTCAAGATAGTGGGGGTTATTAAGGACCTAAAATTGAACTTGCATGCATGTCCTAGATGCACTAATTTGCAAGTCATTTTAGTCATAGAACTCCCTACCTTCTTTGCCATCTATTTGTCAAGAGAGTTCACCACTAAGATAGTTGGATACCTATCTTCAGATTGGTCATATATGCTATTTAGGACCAAATATGGTTCCAAAGTGACCATCAAAGTTGAACCCATTGCAAAATATCATATTGGACCTTCACTCTAAGTCCCATAAATATGAATGACACATTGCATGATCAAGGAGATGAGTGTTTTGTTCATGAGCCCAATACTCTTTTGGATGAAGTTCCTGATTGTTTGCTAGATGAATGAGGCAATACATTTTAGTTTTATCCACTCATCAAGGTAGAAGAAATTGGACTTAGCACCTACTGCATTCAAGAAGAAAATACTCCTATCCCTAATCTCATGAAAACTCAAGGAGATCTTGATGGATTGTGGTAGCTCTATTTTTGATGGTTCCAAAAATAAGAATGGTGCAAGTGATGGTATAATGATGGTATCTCTAAGTAAGGATAATTATTACTTCTCTTTCAAACTTAATTTTAGCTGCACTAACAATGTGATTGAGTATGAATCTCTCATCCATGGTCTCCAACTTCCACAAAAAAAGGAAGACCAAATTATTGTAATCTTTTGGAGATAGGGAATCAATTTTCAACCAAATTAGAACTTGGAGTATAGCAAAGAATAACTTGCTCAAATCCTACAAACACAAATTTTGGGATTTGATTGAGGGTTTTGAGGGCTTTGGCATCCAAACTATCCCTAGAGGTCAGAACAAGCATGCTAATAGACTTGCAATAGTTGGTGCTCAATTTGACATACCAACACATATTGAAAACAAGAGGGGGCAACATATCAGGCTTGTTGCTCCAAAAAAACAAGTAAATTGGAAGGTACTTGAAGTGATCAACAAATTTTCAATTTCTTTCAAGAAGAGGCTTTTTTTTTTCAAAAAATTAGTCTAAGATAAAATACCAATATGGTGATCAAATTATGCAACTAAAAAAAAAAGTTACCATAGGGTCTCATCACCCTTGAGGGTATCTTTAATTTAGATGACAAGCTAAAGCTAAATAAGATGAACCAAGGGTGACTACAAGTCAATTACCATTGTAGAAGGAAGATCATTAAATTTGGGAAAGGTATGCTCTACATCTGAATATGAAATATTCACTAATATTTGTGATAAATACAACGATGTAGTTGCATGGAATTATGAAGACTTAAAGGGTTTTGACCCAAGCCTCACCCAAAATACTATGGAACTCAACCCCAATGCAAAGCTTGTAAGAAAAAATCAAAGGCTTGTCAATCCCAAGATTGAATCTTTGATGAGGAAGGAGTTGACTAAATTAATAGAGTCTAGGATCATATTTCTTTTCAAACACTCTTCATGGGTTGCTAACCTTGTCCTTGTAAGGAAAAAAGAAATGGGAGATAATTTCCTTTGTGTTGACTTCAGAGACCTAAATAGAGCCTCCCTAAAGGATCACTACCCTATTCCATCCATGGAGAAAATTCTACAAAAGGTTAGTGGTTTAGAAATATTTTCTTTCTTGGATGGGTACTTAGGCTAAAATCAAATTCTAGTCCAAGAATTTGATCAACATAAGACAACATTTACTACTAAATGGGGTACCTATGCATATTGCAAGATGCCTTTTGTGTTAACCAATGTTGGTGCTACCTTTCAATGGGCCATGAACATGGCATTTCAAGGTGTATTCTAATAGTTTGCGTTGGTCTACTTGGATGGCATAATAGTCTTTTCAAAACATTCAAGTGATCACTTTAGCCACCTTGAGTAGGTCTTCCAAAAATGCAAGGAATATGGTATTTCCCTTAATCCAAACAAGTGTGTCTTTGCCACTGACTAAGGAAAATTACTTGGAAACATTGTTTCTAAAGATAGTTTTTCCATTGATCCAAAGAGAGTGGATTCCATCTGTGAGACGAGGAAATGTTAGTGAGGGTCGATTATGCTTAATCCATGATGATTTGAAGCATAACTTCACCAAATAAACCTACATCTACAAACAAGATCATTCAAATTGGAAATCTAAACTAAGCATTTTACTAAAATTGAAAGCTACAAACTTAAGAAATTAGTTAAATTCCTAATCTAACCCATTTGAAACTTATCCTATTTTGGAATTGGTGTTTTGTTGATGTGAAATGACAACCCTTTCCCAATCTCGTGATCAATGAGCTTGTTTCAGTCGATTCTATGGAAGAGAATCGATGAAACCATTATGATTGATGTATGAAAACCTAGTTTATGCTAAAAATGAACACAATGCAAACTAAGTTACCATGATTTTATGCTAAAAATGCATTGATTATGCTATTACTAAGCTAAAAGATGAAAACCCTAATTTATAAACAAGTTAAGATGGATGCATGGAAGCCATTAATGGATGCTCTAAGCTATTATGAATTAAAATTAACTAAGATAAGCTAAAAAGTGAGTCAATATGAGTATGAGTGCATATGAGATTCAACAACATATGTTTGCAATTGAAAGATGGATCCATTTGTCTCCAAATAGTAACCTATTTATAGGAGAGCAAATGAGGAATGAAGGGTGGAGATTAAAAAGATTAATCAACAGTCCAAGATGAAGGAGATGAGAGGCATGGATCATGGATTCTCATCAACAAATGAGAATGCATGATGGGATTTTAATCAAGGGTTCACACTTGCCTCAAACAAACACACTTTTGACCTACTCACACAAGTCAAAGGTGACTTGTTCAAAAGGTTGAAGGTTAAAACTTGCTTAAGAAGCCAAGTGAAAATATCTCTTTTTCAAATGATGGAGGAATAAGAATATTCCTTTAGAATATTCTCATGGGTGAGGAAAAAGGCAATTTGGAAATTAAAACAAAGTTTTAATTGTGCAAAAAAAGGGGGATAAGGAATATTCTATGGGAATATTCCCTTTTAGAGGAAAGTTAGATTAATTGCTAATTAAACAAGATTTAATCATGCAATTTAGGGGAATTGAAGAATTAAAGTGATTATTCATTAAATTAAATGATTTAATGAATGGGGAAGAGATGAAATGATATATAATTAAATAACTTAGGGTTATTTAATTAAATAAAATGACTTAAGGAATTAAATTAAACATTTTGATGTATTTAATTTAACGAGATGAAATGTTAGCGTGAAAAAGGATGAATTAACCCAATTAAATTAAGTAGGCCAATAGATGAAAATGATGCAGTTAATTAAATTAGCTACAGTAATTTAATTAATGAAGTGAAAAAATGATGGATTAAAGAGGAAATGATGTGAATAAACTTGTTTCTAATGTATGATAATGATTAGGAATTTTTTCAGTGTCTACACCATCCTATCTATTCCACTCCCTAGCCACAAGAAGGGATCTTACAAATCTTCTTAAGAACAATTAATTTTATGAGAGTATTCATTCCCAACCTTGCTGCTTTGGTAAATCCCCTTACCTCTATCCTAAAGGAAAATATGGTTTTAAAGTGGAAAAAATAAGTTAAAGTAGCTTTGAAGCCATCAAACAAGAAACTGCTCAAGCCCCTATCCTTGTCAATCCCAATTATGACAAGGATTGAATTCTTTATACTTTTGGAGGATAAGCAAGCATATAAGTTGTATTGACACAACTAAATAATTAGAACTACCTATTACCTTCTTCAACAAAGGACTTAAGGATTATGACATCAAGTATAACTATGTTAACAAGTAGATCCTTGCTATTGTTAGGGAATTGAAAAAAATTAGACATATGTTATCTACAATAGGATTCAATTAATTGTCCCTCATGCCAGCATCAAATAATTTATGTTGAGAAGAGATATTATTGAAAAACGAGTTGGATGGGTCACTAGGGTGATGTATGAAATTGATATTAAGATCACCAAGCTTGTGAGAGGCAAGGGGTTGCGTGAGAAATTTGTATCATCCTTTAAGACTCATATAAAAGTTTCCCTTGTTTTATAGGAGGACCAAATACTCAGCACAAACACTCAAAAAAATTGGGTAAATGATATGACTACCTTTTTGTAGGAAGGTAGATATCCCCTAGATCTAATTAAATAGGACCAAAAGAAGACCATTCAGATTGCAATCCATCCCTTGTGTCCTAGTGGATGACATACTTTTTAGAAAAGACCTCAATGGAGTGTTGTAAACGTGCATTGAACAAAATCAAGTCAATAGATTATTAGGAGAATTCCATGATGGCCCTTTAGGTGGCCATTTCTCTACAAGAATCACTATTGCAAAATAATAAGGATTGGATATTATTAGACAACCCTATTTAATGATGCTCATATATGGGTAAGAAATTGCAAGAGGTGTGTGTTTTTTTCTCTAGGAAGCAAAGGTTAATTTCCCTTCCTCTTCATCCCATTTAGGTGGACCAACCATTTACAAAGTAGGGGTTGGGTTTTATTGGTATGATAAATCCACCATATAGTGTTGGTCATAAATGGATCTTAACAGTCATAGACTACTTCACCAGGTGGATAGAGGCAATTGCATCATAGGATGTTGGAAATCCAAGGTGAAACTTGTAGCAATAGAACTTAATAATGTGTTTGCAAATATGAATTTATGTATCCAAAATTACCATAAAGTGATTATGTGATTAAAAATTCAAAACATGAAAGAAAAATTGATAATACCACAAGTTGAGAAACACAAGTGACACAAGATATATGTGGAGAAACCCTTGTGGGAAAAAACTCCACACCAAAAGATATCTAATGTTTGTATTAATCTTCAAATGAGATGTGACAATACAACATTCCTCTCTAAATTTTGGCAACACTTCATTACTCTAACAACCTACAAAAAAAATCTCCAAACCACCATCTTAATGCTCCAATATATAGAAGTAAATGGGATAGAATACCACAAATGGTATCCAAAAACAAGAAGAAAAACCACCTAGAAAACCCATGCCCCCCTTAGTGGATAGCCCATAAGCATGGTGAAAATTATTAAATGATCACATGGCCTTCACATGGGTGCCTAAACCATAGCCAATTAAAATTGGTCAATACCGAGTGCTTCATAACTCTCTGATGACTTCAACAGCTTCATACAAGAATGTGCACCAACATGTAAATAACATGCAAGGACATGCATTATAAAGTTGTCACCACCCAGAATTTGGAAACCCAAAGGAATATGCTCCCAGTATGCTTTGTAATTGTCACCATAGTGGGTCCACCTCTTTGAATGAAATTACAATTTTTCATAGGAAAATAAATAATAAATATTTTTTCCCTCATGTCCTCTAGAACACTTTCCAAGAATGTGGAGACACATAATTATCAAATTAGGATAGCAATTATAATTTCACCTATCCTAACATTCTCCTACTTGATATTATACATTGAAATTAGATCCATGAGATACAAATAAAACATATAATCAAGTACATTGATCAAGTCTCATGGCTTTCCTGCACCAAGATAACTTATTTGTGGTCACTGGCTTCATGAAAGAATTTGTAGCATTATCCAAAGTTTCAACCTTCTCAATCAAGAAATTACCATTCTCAACCTCTTCTCCCACAAAGTGATACTAAACATCAACATGCTTAGTACAAGCATGATACATAAGATTTTTTGCTAAATATATGGTACTTTGACTATCACATTCAATCCTCATTGTCCTACAATCAAAACCAATACCATTACCAAGTCTTTGTAACCAAACCACCTCCTTAGAGGCATGTGTAGCAGCCATATACTTTTCTTCAGTGGTGGACAATGCAACTGTATGATACCTCTTACTCATCCAACTCACTGCACCTCCAAACAAAGTAAAAACATAACCACTAGTAGACCTTCGATTGTCCAAGTCACCTTCTTAATCTACATCAACAAATCTACATCAACAAAACCCTATATATCCAATGACTTAACTACATCATCGATACCATGATAAGCCAAATAGTAATTTGAAGTACCACACAAATATCTAAACACCATCTTAACAAAATTCTAATGCACTTTACTGGGGTTAGACATAAACCTGCTCAAAACTCCCACTACTTGGGCTATATCCAGTCTAGTGCAAACCATTGCATACATAAAACTACCAACAACCCTAGCATAAGGAACATTATTTATCACTTCAAAATCATCATCAAAATTAGGAAACATGTCTAAAATCAACTTAGTACCAACCAAATGGAATATTTATTGTTTTACAGTCATGTCTATGAAACCTCTACAAAATGGTATCAACATACTTTGACTTAACCAAAGATTTTTGTGAACCTGATCCCCATTGATCTCATTCAAGGAATATTTTACAGCCCCCAAATTGTTTATATCAAATGTTCCAGAAAGCTGAGTCTTAAGCTCCCTAATCATCACTTTGCTATTACCCATAAACATGTCATCAACATACAAGATAATGATTAGTATCTAATCATAAATAACCTTAATATAAACATAATGACTTTCTTCACTTCTAACAAAACCAAAATTCAATGCAAATGCATCAAACTTCTGGTACCACATCTTGGGTGATTTTTTCAAATCATATAAATATCTCTCTAGCCTGAAAACCAAGTGTTATTTTCCTTTCACAAAAAAACCATTAGGTTGTCACATATACATTTCTTCCTGAAGATATGTTGTGCCCTGCACACACATCCTATCTGAAATGGGGAACCCCTCTCTTCTTGTCCTCCTTTAGGTTTTTTTTCCTTTCTCATTAAGTGATAATCCCTTAAAATTTTGTTCTTATCATCTTTCTCATACTCATGAAATTATCCAAATTGAAGGATGAATGTTGTTTACAACAATTCATGATGGTTAATCATTTCTTAGAGCCATTACTTAGAAGGGTTTTCATGTTTAGTTGGGATGAACCTCAAAGATTTCATGCTTACATGAAATCCTTGAAGAAGAGATTCCTTGTGAATTTCTCATGATTGATAAATGCTCGTGTGTTCAATGTCTCACAGATTTCATAAATATTCAAAATTACTGAAGTTTCATTCCTTCACACATTTCATGTCATATACTAAAATCTCCAAATATCTTGTATCTCAGAGATTTCATGTCTCTCTAAAATTATCGAAGTATTGACACTTCGTAGATTTCACCTTAGGCCAAAATTTGTGAAAAGTATTCAAATGGGAAATTTTTTAATGTGTTTCGCTTGATGTGACAACCTTGTTAGTGGACATTAATGATGACTTGTGAGCCTTAAAAAAAACTTATTTACCACTCACTCCATCATTTTAACTTGTGCATACTCTCATCCGATGAGCATTTGAAGCTAGGGCATCTTGGTATGTGGATTTGGGAATGATTTGGGGATTTTGGTCATGATTTCAAGAGCTTGGGCATGATTTTGAGTGTGTTGCAGGTTCCTACATTCATCTTTTACACTTCAAGGATGGTCAAGTTATTATGTGCTTTGGTTTAAAATTAAAATTGCATCTGATTTATGCACTTTGAGCTTAGATATGTCTGGTTCTGGTTTCATGTTGGTTGGATGCGTTTTGAGCATTTTCAATCATGCTTAGGGTTGTGTTTGTGAGTCTTTTCTTGGTTTATTTTTGTGGTTTGGTGCCCCTTGTGTGTGGCATCTTGATTTGGGGAATGCCCTTGGATATTGAGTATCCCATGTGTATTCTTCGTGCTTGCATTTTTTTTTTGATTTAATTGGGCCCTATCATTGAATATATTGGCTCCTTGGCTAATGTGAGTATATGCTGTCATATTTATGCCCTAATATATTCTGTATTGGAATGGATGAAGTTGTTTTGGTCCCCAAAAACCTAGAATACCTATGCTCATTCATAGTCATTATAAAAATGATGAAGGTCATGAGCTAGGGTTTAATGTCAGGTGCGCATTGTTGTGCCTATAACACACATGCCCTATTCAGAACGAGGACCCTCCTTTTTTTTCCTTCATCAGGTTGCCTTTTTCCTTCACCTCATTTTGTATGCCCCCTATTTTGAGCTCCAAGTGGTCAAGGAATCCTAAAGTCCTCATCTTGATTTGACCAAGGTTCACCACCCAATAAATTTCTAAGTCTTTTTCTCTTGCAGATCTCCATTGGCAGTTTTCCCTTTGCTTTTAAAGTTGGCATCCTTCTCTTGCTACGGTTTTCCCTAGCGGGATTCTATTTCACCTTAGCCATTTCATCGGTAGCCAACTTGGGACGTCCACCCGCATGGTAGGCCCTACATCCTCTGTTGCCGCCCCATTTGTAAACTCGTCAAATGGTGATCATCTGGCTCCCTTCCGCATTGTGGGCTCCAACTTTCCTACCACCGACGCTTTCGAAAACCATGCCCAACTACCTCACTAGCCATCGTACTAGCAGTTAATGTAGATAATTAATGCCTAATTTCCTATAAATAGGTCTTTTGACCTATCATTTTCATTCTGTCGATTAGAAACTTGTTAGAGCTCCAACTTGCCACCGCCGCCACCGCCCTCATATTTGGGCCATCTCCCAGGTGATCTCAAGTGTTTTCTCCACCATTTTCTTTGGGATCTATAGGTATGCTTACCATCACCACCTCAAGAACATTCCTTTGAGTTAATTTTGCAAATTATTGAAAATATTAAGGCGGAATCTCAAATTCCTTTAGGTAGCTAGCTAAAACACCTAATTCCGCACAAACCCACCTGAGAAAAACCTTGAAAACCATTTAGATCCGGCCCCTTAGGATCATGTAGAACTTCAACCCTTGGTCACCATTCTTCATCAGGGGAATTCATACCTCAATAGCCCACAAACCTCCCTTTTCCACTGTGACTTCAAGTATGAACTCAAGGCCTTCGCCCTTGGCGGGTCCACATACGTGGGTGGATGTCATCGCTGCGCCATCCCCAAAAAAACCAAGTAAAGATTAAGAATTTGAGGCCTCCTGCAGATCCGCTCTTGTGGACTTTAGTGTGCAGGTTTCCTCTAGTGGAATTCTGAGTTACCTCCATCATTCTTCAACGACCATCCAACCTTGACATCCCGCCCCATGCATCCCACCAGGGTCATGTCTGCTAACCCCGTTAAACATCAGAGCATCTTTTTCCAGTCGTTCCCTATGGACTTCTGTTGCTTCTTTGCCACCATTGTTAGTGCCTTCACAAGTGGCCAAGATGATACTCCTTTTTGTGTTGTGGAGTCTGCGGTCTCCTTTTCCCTCTAAGCTTTCCTGAAGAAAACCTAAGTCTTGATTGCTTTGCGGGCCAATCATTGTGGGGATCCATTCATGAGCCAGCCATTTCCCCTTATTGTTTGTGAACGCTCGATGACTTTAGCCCATTTTCCTTGCGAACCCCAATAGTGTCGTTTCCCCTCGAGATTTTATCAAAATGGCCAAGTGACTTGACTTGCGGGCAATTCTTTACGTGCCCCTGCTTGTGGCTCGCTATCATGAGACTATCGTTTGCGAATGGCCATGCCCTTCCGTCTTCCTGCACAGTGGAACCCGCGCTCCTCTCCACTATCTAGCCTTCTTCAAATGAATGACCTTCCATCGAGGCCCCTTTTTGGACCTGCCTATGTGGGTCGTCCATTGTGGGATGTTGTTCCATCTCCATCGTCCCTAAACACCATTCTAATGATGACCTTTTGCAACTCTATGCCGGAAAGTTACTAAGTGACCTAGACTTAAGGATTGAACCTGAGCCATTCAAACCACTTGTGGATCTCACCGTGCAGGATTTCCTTTACAGATTTCCTCTTCCTAAATGTCGTTTCTAAATGGCCGAGCTATAAACGACCTTGATGATGCCTACCTCTGCATGCCTTATGCCCGCACAGATGAAACAATCAAACAAATTCTTTTAGGAGACTTCATGACTAATTTCCTAATGCTCCAAATGCTCCAATGCCTTGACCAACCCCTGAAATGAAAATGCGAAAGTCTGGATGCGGGTGGCCACCTACGGGTCATTGTGGTGCTGGAGCCATTTCAATCCAAGTTGCTCTTGACGGCTGCCAGCCCAGGGAAACCTGCATTCTCATAATTGGTCGAAATGAGCATCAAACAATGAGTTTTAATAAATTTTATGATCTCTGTTGATGTATTGCTTGATTTGACCCTCATTTTTGCAGGATTCCACTAACGCTTCCCTCAATTTTTCATATGAATATGCTTACTACATCTTTGTCTACAGGATTTATAGAATTGGCTATGGGACCATTGGGAGCGTCCATAGAAAAGGAAAAAGGAAAGAAGATCACCAAGATACCCAAAGGGAAAGAAGACAAAGACTAGATGAAATATCAATTCCAAGGGGTGGGTATCACCTCCAGGGTCACTTTTGATTGGAACACAATCTCAAACACCAAACTTGGACATATAGAAATAGATGAATTTTGACAAAGGGTCATAGTCAACCCGACCATTGATAATGCCAGGAAAATATGAAGAAGTGGTCTCGCCAAAGCAGCTGGCTTTCCACTTGCTCTAGTGGCCCCAAACTAGTAATGACATGTAGGGAAGCTTACCATGGGGGTAGTAGGAAAATTATTGATCATGAGGGAAAAGTATTAGCAGACTTGTTAGCCAAGTCCATAGGTGAGACATTTCATATCCCCACATTCAACCCTATGGAAGAAACAAAGAAGGGGTACGCAGAAAATATGTGTAAGGTAGACCCCCAAGGTTGCAAAAATTTGATTAACCAACACTGGTTGAAAGAGAAGAGGGGCTGTGCTGCCAAGGTACCCCACGAGCTGTTCTAAAGTGACTTCTATGAGGATTATCATGATTTGCTGACTCTTTTGAGCAGGGTGATGGGTATTCCTACTGCTACCTATTTCCAAGAATGGATGTTCTACTTTATCGAGTATGCCATCAGAGGGAAAATAAAGTTTTATTTAGCAAAAATGATTAGTGACAATTTGCACAATCAGCTCATGGCAGTAAAGAGGACGTCGCAGTTTTATATGACCTCCTACTTGGTGTACCTTTTGGTGGCACCATTCCCTTACAAAGGTCTATTTGTGGCCCAAAGTCCAACTCTAGGAAGGGAACTAAAGGTGTATGATAGGTACCCATAGTTACAATACCAAAACTTCAAGGAGTGCCATAGAGTGAATGATGCCTTTATTGGGCATATCATTAGACTTCTTGGAGGGGATTTCAAAAGAAGAGTTTCACACAGTTCTCATGCATTCATCCATAGATTCAGGTACCTATTTATACAGTTCCCAAAATTCACTTATATCAAAACAAAATGCTTCTTCAAAAGGCCTTACAAGCTGCCCCAATACCCTAATGACCAAATAATCATACTAGAAGTCTCCCAATAGCTGTAGAATGCTCATACTTTGCTAAGCAATAAGCATTGAGTAGGAATTCCCTACCCTCTCACCTTTGGTCAAGGAATGTATGCTATTCCCGCAACCCAATGCGTGGAATACGAAGAAAGAAATAGTGGAGTATAATCTAGACCTCCACATAGCCAGACCTAGGATGGATCCTTATGACAAACTAAAGAATTTTGTCAGAAAGCAATATGCCCACATTCCCCATATTGAAGACTTTTTCACAAACTACCAAGATGATAAGGAGGTGTGCATGTGACACTACATGAGTATGATTTCTTAATTTGTAAAGTCAATCAATCTCTTTTCGGTGCCCGACTAGATCGTGGAAGATGAAGAAACCATTTTGGATCCAAGGTTTGATGTTGTGGCTAACTTGCCACTACCATTAATAGACTGGAATGAGGAGGAGGTCAATGACCTCGATATCATGACTAAGCCAGTGGAGAACATAATGAGGCAAGGGGTTGATGCCCAAATCACTCAACTCAAGCTACAAGGAGTTACACTAACCTATGGTGAACTCAAGGATGAAATTGAGAGGGAAATTGACAGTAGGGCAGCTACCACTCCAACTGAGGAAACCCTAAAATCCCCTTCGATGACATGATAAAAAAAGATGGAAGAAGTATCAGAACGGTAGCCTGAGTGTAAGGTTTACTCAAGGAAGACTATGGAATGGGAATCCTCCAAAAATGCAAAGAAGTCGGGAGGGGTTATTGAGATGTTGATGATTCAAGAAGACCCTCAACATGAAGGAGAGGAAGAGGCCGAGCACCCACATTCACCACCTATCACCTCTGTTCTTCCTAGTGTTGCCACTATTGCTACTACTTTTCCTCTTGCATTCTAGGCACTACCCGTTTCATCACTGCCTACTGTGGACATCTCTGTCCACCTCACTTCCACCTCACCTACAAATCCAATTATGGTGCAAGATTCTTCCTCTACCACAACCTCTCCATTATCTTCCTCCTCACTATCTCCCTCTACCATGATAACCTCAATTGCCACAACAACTATGCCCTCTCTCACCCTACCAAAGGCCTTTGTGAGGCATATGCAAAGGATACCCATCGAACTCTCCAGGGTATTAATGAATCATGCCATCCAAGCTGCAATGGCTCAAGTTGTAGTTGGCCTCCCTATCCTTCCTCTAATAGATCCACCAAAAATGGAGGCCATAATGCAAATATTAGAAGAAATGGAGAGATGCCAGAGAGAGGTTGCCAAGGGGATAGTTGACTAAAGATCCTTTTAAGGATGACTACTATGAGCACCTGAGGGTGGAGTAAATGTGATTATAGATGAAGTGGTTTATGAAGAGGAGAGGGAGTCATAGTCTTAGGAGGAGGACACATAGGCACTCAATAAAAAATACATAATTGAAACATTAGATCAAGAGTTTGAAGAGGAATTTTCTAAATAGCTCAAGGATGTTGGAGAAGAGGTTGAACCTAAAAAGTAGCCCTTCGAGGAAAAGAACGACATTGATGATAAAATGGAAATACTAGAAGAGTCTCTGTTGATTAAGAAAGACAAAGGCCCTGTTTAGGAAAAGGAAATACCTCCTAAGAAAGAAGAAGAGAAAGGGGTTGAAACAAAAGAAGAAGATAAAGACAAGCTCAAAGAAGAAGCTAAGCTTAAAAAGAGCCCTAAGTTAAAGCATCACGTAGAGCTCGAGTAAGAGGTGGAAAAGGCACCATAGATAGAGGGTGTCATTGAGGAGAGAATAGCCACCACTGAGCTGGAAAGGGAGAGGGCTATATTGATTCAAGACTCAGATGAAGAAGAAGAGAGGATAAAGCGAGAATCCCTTGGTCACGAGGAGAAGCAGCTCCTACTGGAATAGAGAGTGAAAGGTGACCATGAATCACCAAAAGAGGAGTCTCAAATGCCTAATTGGCTACAAAGGTAGCTATAGAAGAAATACCTCATCCTTGTAGATCCAAATACTAGACTTGAGGCTATCTTGGTGTGAGCACAAAAAAAGCGAAGGAAAGAAAAGAGCCGAGAGTACGTTCCTATACAATAGTTGATGCATCTGGATCAAGGACCATGCAAATTTCCACCCCAATAATGGATAAAGGAGAAGGGGTCAATTAGAATATTTCCACCATTGATTTGGGTCCTGCTACAAGAGAACAAAAGATCGATCACCTCTAGGGATTAGTGGCAACCATCATCCAATAAATGAATAAAGACCAATCTTCCAAGGAAGAGCTGAAAGCACAAGTGGCGGATCTCACTGCTTACATCCAACAATGGACATCCACTGAGGAAGCTCCAACTATGTCCTCCACACCCCAACTGCTCTCCCAAGATGAGCTCAACAAGATGGAGAAAATGAAGAGTTGGACCAAGGCTATTGCAGATTGGTTCTGGTGGGTGCTATACAATGGTAACATGGGCATACGACACGCTGTTTAGATGATAAAAAAGTTTCGAGATCTATAGAAGTAGCTTACAAACACATAAAAGATGTGTCATAGGTTCACTAATCTCTATAGGATTACATATCCTAAGATCGAAAGCATCCTTAAGCTACTAGAAGGGACATGGGAAAAATAATTGGCGCTTGTTAAAGATGACCATTGGCTTGTGGAGATCTGGCGAATGGGCCTTGATCATAAAAGGAGGTATTGAAGGGAGTCTTGCAAGATGTTGAGCTCGACCTCCAATGGGTTACGAAGCATCAAACCAACAATGAAGACTATCTCAAGATGCTGACTGACTATGACATGCCCGCCCTAGAATTGGACCGTGAAAAGATCAAGCCACTCTTCCACAAGAAGATGGAACAAGGGGCAGCTGATGTATTGTCACTAGACTTCATGAATTTTACTGCGAGGGAATTCATATGATCAGATCAGGTCATCGAGGATATGCCTAAGTAAACAAAGCATTAGGAGTAGATCACAGAGAGATTCATGAAGCTTACCTTCTAGAATCTAAATATGATATCCTAGAATGGGACAAGCTTCAAGCATTGATTAGTAAATTTGTGGAATACGCCAATGTTCAAAAGAGTAAGGGAGAGCCTGTAATAGATGATGAGTTCCTAGAAATATAGCTGCAGCCAAAGGGTGGGTCACTACAAGACAAAAGTGCTACAGTGTCAGGGCACTACAGGACAAAATAGGGAAAATGACAAAGATGTATTTTATATTTGTAAATTTTGGGGGTAGGTGAAACCATAGCTTGTAATGAATCTGGACCACACAATGTAAATCAATCCTAGCCATTTATTTGGGCTTTTGAAAACTATAAATAGGGGGTCTCCTCTCATTTTCAAAGAGAGAGTTGAGTTGTTGTAATGACATACTGCAAAAATAGAACTTCATTGCTCTTGGTGGATTCTTGAGTTTCTCTCATGCTACATGATTCTTCTCCTCGTATTTGATAGATTTAGATTGTTTTAGCTTGCTTTTCTAAGTGTTTTCAAGTAGTTTTAGTGACTTAGTTGATGTTGTTCACTGATTTTGAAGAATTCTATTATGTTGATGCTTTCCATGTTCATGCTTTTTGCTTGTTATTGATGGTAAAAAATAGTGTGAAGCTAGTCTGAAGATAAATTCATTGTTGCACTTAAGTTTCATCTTTCATTTATGATTTATGGTGAATGAACAACTGAACAATCTACAGACCTTAGAAGATAGCAATAGTTTCATGATACTATGTGTTTTGGTTAAGTAGAACTCAGTTATAGGAAGGCTATCCATTGTAACATCCTCCATTATCACTGTTCGTCAGTAGTTGCAAGTTTAGGAACTTCCTCCTCCCTTTTTCCTTTTGAATTTTCTTTGAATAGTAGTTTAGGAAAAGTTCCAACATCATTGTAAAGCCAAATCTGATACTGCATGTGGAGTTTTAGACTGCTATTTTGAACTTGTGCACAACAATTGCATATCATTCTTGAAATATTAGAAACTCCATTTGAAGATCCAATTTCCTTCCAACTTAACACTTGTCCAAGTTCCTTGTGATTACCAAAAAATCACATCAATCCACTGAGTTGTTTTTGCAAGTCATGACTTGACACCTAAGAGACCTTGAGATAATTTTCTGCAACTTGTTTGTAGGAAGTTGTATTTCAAGAGAGGTAATGCACTTGTGTGCTGCTTGTGTTGAAAAGTGCTAAAACACCCATCAACAAAATTTGTGCTAGGAGGGCCTACCTTTTGTTAAGCTGGATCAAATTGGCTCCTTCTCCCCTGAGAGGTTTCAAAGAATATTAAGATCTACACCCAACAAAGGGGAATTCTAAGAATTGCCTCTCCCTACCAAGGCTAAGATAGCTAAAAGAGGGGAAGCAACTTCATCTGCCTCATCCACTTCATCCACTTCTCTCCCACCCTCATCTCTTCCTTCCATCCATCTGCCTCACACTTCTCCTTCCTTTCCAACACCCACTTCTTCTTCTCAACTGCCCCAAGCTACCTTCCAGTTGCTCACTTCCTATAGACAAGGTGTTTCCCCTACCCCAACCCTTCAAGTCTAAGGAGTTGCCTCGAATGTTGTTGCTCCTTCGCAGCCCTAAGTTATTGATGTGCAACAGGCACAACCTCCACCTCCCGTTATGAATTGTTTGGGAAAAAATCCTTCTCCCTTATCCTTCCAAGTCTACCATGATATTCCAAAGAACCCAGAGGGCTTTTGAATAAAATTCCATCCTCGTGATCCACAGAGGACAACAAAAGAACATATCAAGATCTTTCAAACAACATTGAAAGACATGCAAATAGATTAGGAAGACGCGGCACATCGACTCTTTCCTTACTCTTTGAGAGAAGAGGCCTTTTATTGGTACATCAACTTGCCAATAGGGTCCATCACCACTTGGGATCTCTTGAAGAATGACTTCCTACAAAAATACAAGATCCCAGTTAGCCCCTTTGAACTATATCAACAATTCATGGCTATTTGAAGAGAAGTCAACAAACCAATAAACTCCTTCAATGATTGATTTCATCGTACATATATGAGATTGGAAGCTCCGTACGTGGTTGATGATACTTTGGCTCAATTGGTCTATTATGCTGCCTTAGATAATCTCACATCCACTCTTGTAAAGAGAATGCACCCACACCCGCTAGTTTGGTGGAGGCTTATGTTGAGGCAGTCATAGGAAGTACAGACTTGGGACAAAATTTCACTGGTCCATTGCCTTCCTTGGGGCCAACTACTCACCCAATGCAGATACAAGGAATCACCCAAGCCTGAGCACATTAGACACCCATTATGAACCAAGTTCAGCAGCTGCCCATGGTACCTCATCTAGGATAGCCACTAAATCAAGTGCCCTCGGTGCCGCATTACTTGCAACCACAATAGCAAAAAATTTATCCTCAGCCTCCTCAATTGTCGACATATCTACAAGGGTCCAAGTTTCCACTCGTTCAACAAAACCAACCAGTAGTGCAGTCGGTCTTCCTCCAAAATCAAGCACCGCAACTGAACAATGCAGAGAAGGATCAAATAGATGAATTCATAGAGATGATAAAAAAGATGTCCATGGAGATGAACCACTTAAGGAATCATAACAACTAGCTGCAAGCTTCCCAATGAAGCATCCAGGCTAACCTCAATAGGGATAATAGAGACAACCATGATGCGGGTGCCTCTTCTAGACAAAATTATGATAGAGGACAAACCTCTAATAAAAAATTTGAAAGGAGGCCTTCACAAAGATAGAACCGAAAATGGAATATAAGACCAAACAACAAAGGCATTCCTACTCCTCTTGACCAGTCGACCAATGTAGACAAAACAACAAGTGGGGTATACCTAGCTGAGGCAACCTTTTTTGGATGGTGTCATATTCACAAAACAAATAGGCACTCTGAATTGGATTGCCCTAAGTTCCAGACAACAAAAAAAATCTTTCAAGTGGAAATTCAGAATGTCGTAGATGGTGCTGGTTGCAGAGACATAGTCCCATATGAACTGTATGACTCTTTTGTGCTCGTGGTCAATTAGGCCTCCTTCCCACGAAGTGAAAGAAATGTGCCTGAAAAGGAGATCATTGCCTCAAAGGACGAAGAAGCAAAAGAGCTAAGTAGCAAAGACACTTTATCCCAACTTTTTACTTTGATAGATAATGGTTCAGTAGATGAAGAGGAGTCACGTGAGGATGAAGTACAAATGTTTCACCAAAGAGCAACTCCTTATAATTTAAGAATCCAATAAGTAGGAGGACCCTTTACAACCTCTATTCCGTCCAATAACTTCAACACTTCACCTAACCCAAATGCTAGCAACAACCCAGGTTACCCCCATGTGCCCACTCAATATTTCATCAAGAATAGGCAATCAAGTCAGACCCAAGGCTAGCCTACTA
>VDFB02085060.1:0-65680 GCA_007258455.2 Sequoia sempervirens | reverse complement strand
AGTGTTTTAAAATGAGCCATGGGTGTTTTGGTCATATTTTATGTGTTACAAAGAATGTAATTGGTGATCTGGAGGTGAAGTTTTCAATCTTAAAATTTATATCAGGTGGGTATGTGAGAGAATGTAATAATTACAATAAAATAGGTTACAGTTTAAGTATTGAACAAAATGTCAAAGAGGCAAAGGTAAAGTTTGGAAGCATGGTAATGTGCATTTTTTACTGCTAGTATGAGTAAGTAAAGGTTGAGGGTGAAAATTTTCACCTGTAGAGTAAAATAGTAGATGGATAAAGTGTTTTTACACCCAGGTAAAAGTATGCATGGGAATATAAATGTAAATTAAAAACAAACTTCAATTATAAAAAGAGTGAAGACAAATAAGGGGAAATAAAGATGCTAAGGCATATTTTAGATGTCAATTTGTTGCAGATCAAGCAATTTAAGTGTTCTAGGTTTCAATGAGAGATTTAATTTGGGCTTCTCCTTTATCTTTATAATGTAATCTCTTTCATTTGCAAGGGTTCTAATTCAAGAGGTTTTGCAAGAAGAGAAAGGGCTTTGTACAAGAAGGGGATTGTGGTCTAAGTTTGGTGAAGGTTTATAGTTGTAGGTCATCATTTCATAGTGCTTATGTGTTTTGTACTAAGATTCTATGAATATCACACTATTTTGTAGATGTCTCCAAGTTGAGATGTAATATTCTTTGACATGGATAATCAAGAATTATTGTTGTCTTTCTACACCGAATTATTTTTTGTAATTGCCTTATGTTCAAGAAATAGAGTAAATGCTTTTATGAGAATAGTAGGAATGTTATGTTTTTAGGTGGATTATTAAGTTTGGTTACAATGCAAGCTTTAGGGGTCTTCTTATCATTAAGTGATAATACAATAAATGACCATAAAAACATGTTTAACACCATGACATAAGATGCATGATATATGACTTTGTAGTCCACACTCAAACACTAACTAGTTTTATGTAGTTTGTACTTCTAGAATGACTCCAAAATTTTATAAATCTCAGTGAATCATCTTTTAAGTCTAATTTATTAGGGTTCCTGTGTCTTCATGGAGGTTAGAGTGTATAGAGGATTTGCCTGAGTTTCATCAATTTATTAGTCCTCTATGTGTTTGAGATGAAAACTTGTTTATATAAATTATTAGTTCTCAATTATTCTAGGTACAAGGGATCATACTTGAATTTGGTGAAATATAAAGTGCCTTTTATTCATAAATTTGAGATTTTATTAGCCATCCACATTTTAAGGGTTTGTAGCATTGTTTGTAAAAGAATTTATCATTATCTAAGACTTGCAATAGGATTACCCTCTTGAGCCTTGTGAAGCTCGAAGTGTAGAAGGCTGGGTCCAACCTTGTCAATTCGCTTTTTCTTGTCCTTGGTTTGATTATAGATAAGACCTTTGTCTTAATCCTTTGATCCCTAGGTTTAGATATTGTATTTTCTCTTAGAATTGAGGGTACCAAGAAAAGAACCAACACGTTGGACTTGTCACGTAGGCTCATTCATTTTTGGACACTTACAAGTATCATAGGTGATATTTTGCTCAATATAATCTCATGTTATCTAGGATAGGATTGCACCCTTGAATATGATCACCTTTGCAATTCTATCCCAAATCCTCATCTTCTCAAGTTCTAGTCATCTCATCCCTCTAATCAATAATTCAATTTTAATTTTCTATTTATAATTGTGTGTCACAATACCATATTAGTCAAAAAGCTCACATCAAAAGGTATGCAATCCTAATCCCTACTATTAAAATTGCAACAAATGTTCAATTGTACTCTCAACTAACTAATATTATTTTGTTCAGTCAATCTTAATTCTTTATATATTTAAGATATCACTTACATTTAATAGCCACAATTGAAGATATAATAAATTTAATTTACCCTTATCCTAAAATGTCCTCTTGAACCGGGACAAATTACCAACAGTGTTGATTATCTTGTCTAGCTTTTGAGAAAAGCCTTTTGGTTGGTTCTCTAACATTTCCCATGTATTTTCTTGACCTGTTTAACCAGAGCAACATGTACCAGACAAGAGACGAATAAGTTCACCTTGTGAAAACAAGGGTTCAAGTAGAGTCACAAAACGGCGTATAAAGTTTTGATTAGACAGAGGAGCTGAAAATGAATGTACTCGCCGAAGATTTTGGCTTAAATCTAAGGAACAATGGCTGTACTGGTTGGGGTCCCATGGAGGATGTGAAGCGTCGCACAATCAACTTTATAATATCAATATCGTGCTCTTGACAGTGTGAAAGGGTGGACTCTGGAGGAGGTTTCTACAGGGAAAGTTGCATGTGAGGATGATGCTGACATCAAACGGTCAAAGACAATTTGAGAAGCTAGTCCACATGTGTTGCCAAGTGGTGTCTGTAAAGCGACTTAACTCAAGACCGAGAACACGGGAAGGCAAGCAAAGGCGTGGCGCTGTCAAATGGCCATCATTTAGGGAAGATCAGGACGTGGCAGACGACGCGGCGGACAAGAGAAAGGAAAACGTGTATGATGCAGACAAATGGCCAGCAGCGGCACTCATTATTTATGAAGTGAGTGGGATTCTTTCTGACTTTTTGGTGAACAGGTCATGTCATGTCGTAATCAATATCAAAATGGTTTTGGTGGCCTCGTTCAACAAATTCATTATAATGATGCAGTTACTGCGGGAAGACGCAAGGAATCATGGAAGGAGAAGAATGTACATAGGGGTACAAATAATAACGTGGCAGAGGTTGTCACCACTAATCCTCAACGTTGAAACATTTTCTGGTTGATCAGATCATGAACATCAGCCCCTAACATGATAAAATTTGCAGGCTATGAATAAAAAATATGTTCAATTTAAGAGTTGTTGATGAATTGATGATGATGATGATGATGTATTGATTTTGATTACACTATATATTATAGTTTAACTCTTGGAGGTATATTAGGTCAGATTCAATTTTTCAACTTTTCAATGATTTTACAGATCGATTCTTCTATTTTTAATAATTAAAGAAAAAATAATTCCTAATTTAAATATATACTTGTTCATTATATCATAATTTTCTTCATATAATAAGAAAAATACCGATAACCATATAATCCAATTATTTCTAGATATTAGTCTTTACTTTCAGCACGGCGGCTAGCCTTTGCGGCCGTCACGTTACTCATGATTGTGATGGTGATATCGATGTCTTGTTGCGAGCTTCAAAGACAATATTGTCGTCCTACAGTGTTCAATTTTTTTTCGTCAAAACCCTCGAAAAAACAAAGCAGAGAAGATATGGACAAAGGAGGAGTGTTTTAGACGACTGGCAAGCTATTTCAGCACCAATTCTGCATTTTGTCTTTGCATTGCAGTTAGTCGGTTATTTTTTTCTTCAAAACTCGGGTCAGATTGTATTGGTATAAGGTGAATTTAATCAGCTTCCTTCTGCATTTAGCATGCAGTTTCCTCGTCTTAAAATTCTTGCAACTTGTATTATTTTGGAAATTTGTTGACTAAGGGAATTAGCAGCCCTTGCTTTTATTTCAGTCACTTCACAGATGATTTTATGTAATTTGTGTCAGGTTTTATCTTATGCTCCACTGCATTCTGCAAATAGTAATTCACAACGAATTTTAAAAAATTGGTACATTATTTATGTAAATTGCTGTCTAATTGAATTTTATTTATGCTTGTCCGTGAATTGGTTAGAGAAAACTCAATCTGGCTATTTTGATGTAAGAATAACTTGGACGGTCTTGTACTCAACCATTCGATTTTATGCTTCTTAACTGTATTATAAAAACTGAAGGAAATTGAGTTTAGATCATATCTTTTGCTTTTGAGGCCAGGTTTGATCTACTTAACATAAGAATTCTGTTTTAAAAAAATTAATTGAAATATTTTGTGTTAGGGACAAGTTTAGCTTCACGATTCATTCTGTTAAGCCCAATTTAAGCTGTATTTAAATGACTTAGTAGATTCCTGTTTTGTTAGAACTTTTGGTAAAGCACCCGAGCAGGTGCTTAAACATTGTTGATTTTTTCTTTTGAGCTATTTCAGAATAGTCAATAGAAATGATTTGGCATGTGTCAGATCTACGTTAGGCTTTTTCTTTTCAACCTGTGCAGAGTAATTTGGACTATTGTTTATGAATTCTTAGGTTTTGTGACTTTTTCTTCAAACGCATTAAGATTGATGATGGCATTGTGTTTCCCCAATGCAAAGGACATAACATATCATAAATCCAAACAGTCACCAGATTACAAAAAGCTTAGAGGCTTGTGTACATGTGTTCAGCTATTTGTTGACAAGAGGCCTCTGGTATGAGGAGAGAATCTTGCAAGTTGAATGTGCCAGAGATACAAAATTGAAGTTGACAGTCACATTTATTGCCTAGTAGAGAGAGAAAATTCATGAGCAGAGAGAGAGCAACTTTCCTCGACTGTCCTGCTGCTAAGTGATATGAGGCATGGTGGTGTGCTAGTACATAGAATGATGCTGCCACGAGGTGCCCTTATAGAATCATAGAAGGGTAGAGCTTTTTTCTCTGAGGGCCTGTCTCTTTTGGGAGTGGTGGGAGTTCAGCTCGCTCTTGAATTGTTTCAGTAATTCTTCTTCTGGCATCAGGAGAAGGGAATTGATATCTTGGAGGGTCTGCTATGTTGCATGATGATTACATCCTGCCTATCTATGCAAGTATTTGCAGATTTCATCCTCTCTTGTTGTTTCCCTACTGCAGCCTTCCAAGCCCTGTTTCAAGTTTGGGGTTTGGGGCTGCTTTGTCTAAAAAGCCTTTGCCTTGAATATGAATTGCCCCAGCAATTTCATGAAGAACAAGAAGCAGATTGGGGTCTGTTTTGGAAAATTCCAAAGGGTTTTGGAGTGTTGGAGCAAGGATAATGAGACTCAAAAGAACTAAAGGGAAGTGAGCTTAATTTAAGAAGTAGAGACCCATGAGATAGACTGTGGTGTATTGTTTGGAATGCTTGCAGACAGATTTATGGTGGGAGTGGAAGCACAGGAGATTTAAATGGACTATTTTGATGGGATTGAGTCCAAGCCTAGTGAAAGTGTGAACAAGGGAGGCTTAGGTGCTTGCATTCAATTGGGAACATATAGAGACAACAAAAACTTGTAGCATTAGATAAGCCTTAGAATAATGGAGGGATATATGAACTCTGAGAGAGGTATCTTGGGTAGGGGCAGCCACCATTACCTGGGTAAGAGAAATTCATTTGGGATAGGAAGTGCTTGGAGATGCATCATGTGTAGAGAATTTCCCTTGCTTTCCTTGTTCATGTAGATGTTCATGTCATCCATGTAGATGGACTGATGAAGAATATGCCCACTTGTTCACTCTTTCTTTATTGCAGACTGATAGTTTTTCTTATTCTTTATCTCCTGTAGCCACAAACAACAAAAACTTTATTAGCTTTCTGTTGGGCTTTTACCTTCTAGGAGCTTTGATATATAGAATTTTTAATGTTTCCTGGAGCTCCTTCTAAGGTTCATGTCTGCAGAAAAATCAAGGTTGACTTGGTAGGGTTGAGTGGGATATGATTGACAGATCTCGTATAAATTATCACAAATAGTGGGCATGAGAAATTGGAATAAAGAATTATAATGAGGCTTTTCCAATGGAAATCGAGCTTGGCATGCTCAAAGAGATGGGTACTAGGGAAAACAATAGTAAGGGGTTGAATGAGAAGTGGAATCGTGTTAGAGATCTTACTAGAAGTCTTACAATCCTTTCAAAAACAAAAACATTATTAGAAAGAGACAAGGTACAAAAAATAGATGTAACATTAAATACTTTTATTTAATTGATAACAAACAACTAAATGTTATTTTTCTGTATTGTTTAGGTAGTGGGTCTTATTTTTAATATTTAATTAAATTAATTATTGGTTTCCAACAGAGACTTAATTGTATTCTCTCATCTCTGTTTAGATTATGTGTGTGCTTTATAATATTCAACAACCTCCCTCAACTACCTGTATAAATATATGAATCTATGTGGTTTGAGAGAACCAAAATAGACAAGAATGATTTGGTGTAGTAGGTGGCAAGTTCCCCAGGGGCTGCTGACTTTTTCAGGGTATGCATGAGAACAACAATGTGCTCTCAAAGAGTTGAAACTAGTTCTATCTCCATGGGTGCGTTGATGATAAATTTCAGACATGTTAATTACTTTGAAACTTGTTGTGATGTCCCACTTTATTCTTCAATATCAAACACCATGCCCCATCTACGTGAGAATAAGAGATCGCAGCATTTAAGTGGTTTAGAAGGGCATCAATTTTATATGACAAGGAAGTGGTTTAGAAGGGCATCAATTTTATATGACAAGGAAGTGATTTTATTAAGGACCTTTGCTTGTTAAATAAGAGGAGCAGCGATTATATTTATAAAAAGGAATTCAACCATATAAAACGAAAGGCATGTAAGACAAAAATAGGATAGGACGAATTGAGTAAGACAAAGAACAAAGGCAGCAGTTATAATTAGAAAGTGCAGCGATTATCCTTATTGCAGCGATCATAATTAAAAGGAGTAGTGATTAGTTTAAAGGGTGCGCTTAGTTTTACTAATGTGCAGTCATTAAAAGAAGATAAATGGCAGTGCTCCAATAAATGAAAAGGTGCCTAAATAAAAGGGGGCTTCTCTCTTGTGAAGTCACCTCTCTACATATGGTCACGTATCTTGGAGATTTAAACAAGGTATAAAAGGAACATAAAGTGTAGATAAAAAGGAAGGCAAGCAAAGAATATTTTCTGAGTATTAAAGCAGATCGAAGCAATCCGAAATAGAAATCTGCATTCAGAAAGCGGCAGATATTGACACAATAAGTGATTTGTATACATTTAATTATATATGCATTTAATGTATATAATGTTTGATAGGCATACAAATATATGTATAGTTACTTTCATAATGACTAGTATGCAATAAGAGAGATATGTTATGTCTAAATTGGTAAATAAGGGAAATAGTGGATTTATTTATATTATTATAATTTACATCTTTTCTTTAAGCAATCATGTGTAGGTTGGCAAGGAGACATGTTAGGGAAGGGCGGTATAGGAATTGTCTTGGTTGGATGTTCCTTTTCACTCAATGTAAGTACTCCACCCTTAGTTGGATGGAATTGTCTTGGCTGGATGTTCCTGCCACTTGGGGCCAAGGTGGGTATGAGCACACCCTTGGGCTTACTTGTGATGAATATTTTTTCTAGCACCCTATCATGCGTTCTCTTCGATCCCTACCATGGTTGGTTATTGAAAAGAGTCTATAGATTGGATTCAAATTTAAGTGGTTGTTCATTATTTCATAAATGTTAATAGTTCATTTATTCTTAAGTTCAATATCTATTATATGATTTGCTATGTAATATTATTTGTTAAACAATTTTACGTTGTGTAATGGTCACTTAAGGAAAATTCAGGCATACACCAAGTAGGGGACATTACAATTGGTATGAGAGCCTTAATCCTGCCAACCTGTGGGATGAACCGACTTTAACCACCATTCAATTAGGATTAACTATTCAGCCCTCTTTTTAAGTAGGCCAATACTGCATTTCTATATGTGTGTGCCTTTCAGATGTATGCTTCGTGTCTTATGTGTATTTATATGTATGCTTTGTGTCTTACGTGTATTTATATGTATGCTTCATGTCTTACGTGTATGCTTCGTGTCTTACGTGTATTTATGTGAATGCTTTGTGTATTACGTGTATTTATGTGTTTGCTTCATGCCTAATGTGTCTTCAGCAGCACTAACAAATTAACTTATTTAAAATTAAATTATTATTAGTCTCCAAATGCAACAATGAAGGGTTGTGACTCTTCAAATGAAAGGTTGTGACCCTTCAAATATGAAAGGTTTTGACTCTTCAAATGAAAGGTTGTGATTCTTCAAATGTAAAAGGTTGTGACCCTTCAAATGTGAAAGACTATGACTCCCTCAACAATAAGATATAAAAGGGGAATCATTTCCTTGTGAAGAAATCATCAATAGGAAATAAATCTATCAATCAACTTAGAAGTAAAGTATTATTCTCAAAATGCAGCCATGAAGGTTGGTGATTCATTCACTATGAAGGGTGGTGACTCCTTTATAATGAGGGTGGTGACTCATTTATTGTGAAGGGGGGTGACTCCTTCAAGAAATGGATATAAAGGATAAATCAATTCATTGACATTTAATAAGCAATCATCACAAACCTATCTATCAAGAAATCAAGCAATCATCACTCATCTATTCATTAGGAAATCAAGCAATCAAAATATCAAGAGATTCCCAAGGAAGGAACAATCAATCATAACAAACATAGTTAAAGATAAAATCTAACGATATAACTTTATTTTCAAATAGAAATCCTCATGTTGCCATCCCTAGTTGTCACAGAAATTTAGGCAGAACTAAGATACAAAGATGGATTAAGATTATCTTACTTTCAAACTTCGAGATATAAGTGCACCAAGATATCATCTCAACCTAGGAGGGTCAACCTCTTAGAAGACAAACAATAACATTAAAAGTCCACAAACATATTCCAAAATGATCTACAATGATTTATCTAGAAAATTGGTCTTACCCATAACACCCTATTTGAAACATCATAGAGTGAATCATCATCAACATGCCTAGTCGGAATTAGAAACAAAAATAAAAATCTAAGTCTAAATTCAACCAAACTCTGATATGTCAAAACAACGTTGAAAGAAGACAACTCAATTCTATAGGAACCTACAAATTTGAACTCTCGAGAGATCTTGGAAATCTATCATAGGGTATATTCATCAAGCTTCATGAAGGAGGAACACAATTGTTCTAATGAAGAGTAATTTGTTCGTTTTGAACAAGATTATAAAATACAAATCAAGTATGTACCACACATGATTGGAACAATGGTGATGCCTGGATCTGCCTTGTAACCTACAATATTGATTGTGTAGACCTTGTTTGTGGACCAAGTTCACTTCTATATTTGATATCTAGAGTAGATCATTTCATCCCAAGGTCTTATTCTCCTAAGTCATCCTTCTTGATTAGAGTAGCTTTACATTCATGATAAAAAAGTCAAGGACATCAATATTAGAAATACATGTGCCTTAGATAAATTTGATACAAATCAAGTTACACCCAAATTTGTTGCATAAGTCTATTTAAAATTTTTAAGTTACATTATGGGCCCATAACCCACAAATTCCAGGATCATTTTCAACTCTTAAACTTTGGAAAAAAAAGATGTTTTGAACTAGGTGGACTAAAATAGTACCTTCCCAAGATATGAAAATTATCCGAGTGTTAACAATGGGAATATGTCAAATCTTTACAAGAGGAGTGACAACCTCCGATTGATATGGAAATTGGATGTTAGTGTTAATCTACAAATTCAAGTTCTATAAAGTTTTCGTGGGTAGTAACTGTTTGCTATTTCTAAGAGTTTTGTACATCTTTTTGTACTTATTATTGGACTTGATCAATCCAATAATTTTGCGCTTGAGTATTATTGAGGAGGTTATAAGATGTTATTAACTACCTATGAGTCTATGACAGGATATATGTTGAAAGATGTTTAACTAGGTTAAGTGTTACATAAACCCTATAAGCTATTTTACACCCTCATTAGAAACGAATTTGCCTCAAAACTTGGTTTGATGATACTTTCTCTAAGGGAATTGTCATTTGATTGTTTAGAGAGAAAGGATACATGTAGTAAAGGATGTCTAGATCCTTTTACTCAAATGCAAAGGTGGTTTTGTACAAAGGAGTGAGACCTTGATATTCACAACACAATCCATCATGATGAAGGATGCAACATTTTTTCTATCTTTGTGGATTTCAACAAGGGGAAATGAAGAATTTGTATTATTGCTTAGGATTCTTGTGGTCATGAAATGAGAGAAAACTTAAGTAACAAGTCTTGCTAATTTCCAACTCTTGGTTTTGTTGTTGAGAGTTATTGGGAAATAGTAGTACATAAGTTAGAAGAATATTGGACAATGAATTGTCCTCATACTTTAGAGGATGGTATCAACCTTATTGGTAGTAAGTTGAGGCAAGTATAGTAAACAACTACTCTTCAAAGGCATCTTTGTAGTCGGACATAAGAAAAACAATTGTCACTAGCTATAGAATTTTGGATTCCTAATTATATGTGAAGAACCCAACTGGCTCCAACTCAACCACTGATGTTTAAACTGTCTTGTTTTGTGTTTTTTGAAGGTTTTGATGAATTTTAAACAAGGAATATAGAAGTGCGCCAAGCATAAAATGGTGCTAAAACTTAAATCAAAGCAATAATATGGAAATTGCCATTGTATTAAGTATTAAGCAACTGCTACAGATAGATTGCAAACAATAGACATACCTGGAAACCTCCAGATTAATTAAATAAAGCAAATCTGTACATGGTAGGCAAGAAATGCCGAAACTAGTGAAAAGCAACGTCCACCTCCAAATTTGGATTTCTCCCAAGCAGAAGCTGAATCAAAGGAAATGAATGAGCTAGGCGTCCAAGATGGTGGCAAGAAAAGGCCCAAAAGAGAGGTGTTTCACCCAATTGCTTCACACGCCTTGGCTAGAATGATACACGCCTTCCAAGGAGAAGTACGACCCTCTGAAGAAATGGTACGACCTCTTATTTGATGCAAGCTGGTGAGGAAAGATGGCGTCCAAATGATCAAGCCCTTTCCCTTATTGCAAAATGATAAAATACTAAACATACAATCTCTGATGAAGCTCAAATAGACTTCTGAATTGAAGCCCTCACTGTAGCAAAGATTCAATTGGACTTTCATAGCTTCAAGTCTGCAAATCACTAAAGATGTCTCATTCTCCAATGGTAGAAAATCACTGTAACCCTTGTCTCAGACAAATGCACAGAGAATGTCAAAAGAAGCAATGTCAAATAATCATCAATGAATGAGGTTGAATTGCCTTCTTTTCCCTTATATCCCCAAAAGGCACAATTCCCAAGAAGTCACGCACTTTGCCATTTTAAATACATTAAAATGTATTTAAATTACTTCAATAGTCTTTTTAATAGCACTTTATAACTTGGGCACACCTTTCCATGACTTAAGTGATTTAATTTTCACTTTATAACATTTAAGTCATCACTTTTAATATTTTTAAGTGGCTTTTTAATTATAAAGTAAAATTATAACTTTATAATATTTCCATAAGTCAAATAAATACTCAACGACTAAAATATTAATATCTCCTTCAATTCTTAGTGTTTTGACGTGCCGTCAGAAGCTGGTGAACACTGAATTGCAAAGGCTTGCACTGAGCCCAACACTGAACTGAAGGGGTGGAAACGATAATAGCCACCATCATCTGCCACTGAGATCCCCTATCCACACATGTTAGCGTACGAGGATCCAAATAATAAGCTAACCCATCTGCTACTAACACTAACTAGAGTGGGGACATTATAGTCTGCCCTTCCTGAATTTGCTTGTCCTCAAGCAAACTCAAAGTTGGATGTTGTAATATTCTCTCGCTCTCCCAAGTGGCATCCTCTGCCGATAGATCTCTCCACTTAACCAAATATTCCCTAATAACCCGCCTTCGAAGATGAAACTCTTTGGAATCCAGGATGGCCTTAGGTACTACAATCAATTTCCCCTCATTATCCAGGGGTGGTAAGTCTGAAGAGGGAACTATATGCTGTCCCAAAGCCTTCTTGAGGCGTGACACATGGAACACATTGTGCACCCTACTGTCTGCTGGTAAATCTAACTCGTAAACCACCTCGCCTTACAATTCTGAATGGCCCATAATAGTGTGGCTTGAGTTTCTTTGCGCCCCTCTTCCTAAGAGTGGACTACCTATAGGGCTGCAACATCAGATACATCATATCTCCGATCTCAAAAGATCGCTCAACCCTCGTTTGATCAGCATATTGCTTTTAATGATTTTGAGCCTTCTAAATGTTCTCACGAAGGGCTCTCATGATATCCTGGTTCTCCTATAACAGATCCCCAACACTCAGTACTCTACAATCACTCAACAATAAATCGAGGAAACTAGGAGCATCATAGCCATACAATGCTCTGAAAGGTGTCATTTGGATAGACATATGGTGAGTGGAATTGTAGCAATACTCACAAAGATGCAACCACTTAACCCCAGCCTTCTGCTGCCCTCGAAATGTAGTTCCGTAGGTATCCCTCCACCCATTTGTTGACAATCTCTGTTTGCCCATCAGTTTGTGGGTGTTAGCTAGTGCTTGCAGTAAGCTCTGTCCCTCGTAGTCAGAATAACTCCTGCCAGAAGTTACCCATGAACCTACTATCTCTGTCGCTGACAATACTCTGAGGTAACCCATGCAATTTGAATACCTCATGAAAGAATAAATCTGCTACCTATGTAGCTGAATAGGGAGTGGTGATCGGGAAGAAATGTGCATACTTAGTCAACCGATCAACTACCACATAAATGCTGTCTCTCCCCTGAGCTTTCGGCAAGCCCATAATAAAGTCCATAGACAAGCATTCCCACTTCCTTTCAGATATAGGAAGCGGATGAAGTAACCTAGTAGGGTAAGTATGCTCTTGTTTGTTTTGCTGACAAACAGAGCACTCCCTGACATACTGAAGAACATCAGATCTGAGACCCTTCTAAGTGAATCTCTCCCATACCTGCCTGTAGGTCTTAAAGATCCGGGATGAACAGCCATAGGTGAATCATGGAAAGTCCTCAACACCCTGTTCTTCACATCTGAACCCGGGACCAAGAATATTCTCTCTTTGTAAATGATTAGGTCATTCACAAGAGAGTACCTGCTGTCCTGTATTGTCCCATCAATAATGCCAAAAGCCCATGGATTCTTGGCATACTCTGCTACAATCAAATGACTCCAATCCTCTGCAATCTCTGCCATGGAGCTCAAATGGGGACGGTGAGATAAAACGCCAGCAACAACGTTCTGAGTCCCTTTGACATAGATGTCAAAATCATAAGATTGTAACTTGCTGACCCATTTTTGTTGACGTTCATTTAAATCCCGCTGTCCAAGGAATTGTTTCAAGCTGTTATGATCAGTTTTGATGCAAAACTTACTGCCAACTAGGTATTGCCTAAACTTGGCCATTGCATGCATGATGGCCAACATTTCCTTGTCGTAGATGCTGTAGCTCCTCTCAGGACCCCTTAGCTTCCCGCTCTTGAAAGCTATTGGATGACGATCCTGCATAATCACTGCACCAATACCCTCTCCACACACATCACAATGAAGCTCAAAAGGTTTGGTGAAATCTGACAAAGCTAGAACTGGGCATGTAGTCATCAAGTGTTTGAACTTCTCAAAACACTCTTGTGCTTGAGGTGTCCAAACAAATGCTCCCTTCTTAGTCAAATTGGTAAGTGGTGCAACATGCCACGAGAATCCATTGACAAACCGACGATAGAAGGCGCATAACCCCACAAATCCCCTGAGCTGTGTCAACGTCTCAGGAGTGGGCCAATCTAGAATGGCATGAACCTTATCAGGATCCATGTGAACTCCGTCTCCACTGATGATGTGACCCAAATAAAGAAGCTTTGCCATGCCCAACGCACACTTGGACTCCTTGGTGTACAAGGACTCCCTGTCAAGTATGCCCAAAACAGTATCCAGGTGAACCATGTGCTCTTCCCAAGATCTGCTGTAAAAAAAATATCATCAAAGAAAACCAGAACATATCTCCTCAACTGAGAGTGGAAGACCCTGTTCATGGTGGACTGAAAAGTAGTTGGTGCGTTGGTTAAGCCAAAGGGCATAACCAAAAAATCATAATGTTCACAATGACAATGGAAAGCCCTCTTCTCTACATCTTGTTCTCTGGATCTGGTGATACCCTGTCCTCAAGTCAATCTTAGAGAAGTAACAAGTGCCATGTAGCTCATCTATCAATTCGTCTATGCGAGGAATGGGATACCTATTCTTAATGGTTTTCTTGTCCAACATCTTGTAGTCAATGCACATTCTGAGTGTACCATCTTTCTTCTTCACCAAAACAACTGATGAAGCGAAAGGATATTTACTCGGCCTTATGTGTCCCATAGCAAGCAATTCTTTGATGGTTTTCTCAATCTCATCCTTCAAATGCTTTGGGTGCTAGTAAGGTGTAATCATGATGGGCTTGGTGCCCTCCTCCAACTCAATAATGTGCTCTAGGCCTCTATCAGGAGGTCTACCATGAGGTATATCACTGAATACCTTCTTGCGCTTCACTCTGAGCTCTTGAACATCTGGATGGTAGGGTGTTTTGTGTTGCTCCTCATATGAAGGCATCATCTTACACTCTGCTGCCCACTCTACCATGACATGTTTAATAAGCCTCTCCATTCTTCTGAGAGTGATTACCTTCAAATTGCTGTCCTTAATGGCTTTTAGTATATAATTAGTCCCATCAACCTTGAATTTCATTTCCACATCTCTAAGGTTGAGTGTAAATTCTTCAATTGCATGAAGCCACTTCATGCCAAGGACTACATCAATGCCTCCCATGTTAACAACATAAAAATCTGCTTTAAACTTATAGTTATTGAGTTTCATAGGTAGATCTAGAATCATTCTCTCACATTTGAGAGTGTAACCCTCAACAATTTTACTCTAATCCCTTCAAACTCTTGAGTTTGAATTCCACGTTTCTCCACTAACCGTGAATCAATGAAGTTATGAGTTGCACCCGTGTCAAGCAAAGATATGACTCTTTGACCAGCTAAGAGTCCACACAACCTAAAGGAGCCTTCCCTTTGCATGCTAGACATGTGAGCGTCCTGTAGCTCCATTTCTTCTTCAATCTCAACTTCAATTTCTGAATTTTCAGTCCCTGAATCCTCTTGATCAGCGTGCTGGTCTGAAAAATCAGTCATGTTTTCTCCCTCATAAAACCATTCCATTTGCCTATTTTGACCTTTAGGCTTAAGAGGACAATCATGGTTTAGATCATAAGGACCCGTGCAATAAAAACACAGCGTCCTCCTACACAAATCATTGATTGTTTCCCTATCCAAAGGTGCTGCAAATTTTTTCTTTTGATCAACATTATTTGATTTCTTTGGATCTGATTTGTTGTTGGTATAGGATGAAGACGGTTTTGATTCGAACTTACTACGCGGAGCTGTAAGTTCCATGCTACGAGCTTTCCTCATAGCCTCTTGCAAGGTAGGGGGATCAAAAGCCTTGATCCAACCCTTCATAGGCTCATAAAGACCCTCTACAAATAGAATGACCAACCTCTTCTCTGAAATACCTGTAACCATGACCGAGAGTTTTTGAAACTCTCCAATGTATGAATCCAAACTACCCATTTTCTTCAGCTGAGCTAGATCTCTGAAGTATAACTCTGGATCTCGTTTGTCAAAACGCTCAACCAATCTATCAGTGAACTCCTGATAAGTAGTAATATGGTCATGCTGCAAGGTAACCATCTCGTGGTGCCACCAGTCATGGGCTACCCCATCCAAATGTAAAGTTGAGAATTTAATGGCATCTTCTTCTGCCATAGGACGTAGGGTCAAGAAAGTATCTAACTTGCTAACCCAAGCTCTTGCAGTAACTCGACCACTGGCATCAAAAGTAGAGAGTGTGAGCTTGTTGGTTGCATTCTAAGATCATTGTTTTTGTTTCTTGGTCTCCTGTCAGTCTTGTTTCTGTTGTGTTCTCTCTTCTGGGTCATAAACCTGCCAAAGTTAAGGTGATCCTTAACTCTCTGTGGTAAAGCATCCCACTCATCATGTAGTGTCATAACATTATCTCCAAATATCACATCACCTTCCTCCTCATGCCCATTTCCCTCTTGAGGCTCATTCCTCACAAAGGTAGGGCGTGTAGGTCTGTCATAGGTGCGTGCTGGAGTCACTCTCATTCGTAGGGCTCCATCAATACTACCCTCTTCTTCCTGATTCTGATTTGGTCTCCTAGGAATGTTCATCTGTTGGAATGCTGTAGAAAGCTATTGCAACACAATTGCTACCTGTTCTTGTCCAGCTACAAGGCCCCTGAGAATGTCTCTGGCTTCTTTGTCCTCATTGTTACCATGGTTTTTGGGTGGATCAATCTCTTCCTGTCTCCCATGTTTTCAAATGGTATCTCTTCGAACTGTTGGTCTAAAGGTATCTCCTCAAACGGGTTTCTCTAAATTCCAGGTCTCCTGCATGAGTAATACTTGTTATATCCAACCTGATGAGGCCGCATAAGTAATTCTAACCCTCCAAGATGGTAGGATCAGAGCTCTGATACCACTGTGAAGAACCCAATTGGCTCCAACTCAACCACTGATGTTTAAACTGTCTTGTTTTGTGTTTTTTGAAGGTTTTGATGAATTCTAAACAAGAAATATAGAAGTGCGCCAAGCATAAAATGGTGCTAAAACTTAAATCAAAGCAATAATATGGAAACTGCCATTGTTTTAAGTATTAAGCAACTGCTACAGATAGATTGCAAACAATAGACATACCCGGAAACCTCCAGATTAATTAAATAAAGCAGATCTGTACATGGTAGGCAAGAAATGCTGAAACTAGTGAAAAGCAACGTCCACCTCCAGATTTGGATTTCTCCCAAGCAGAAGCTGAATCAAAGGCAATGATTGAGCTAGGCGTCTAAGATGGTGGCAAGAAAAGGACCAAAAGAGAGGCGTTTCACCCAACTACTTCACACGCCTTGGCTAGAATGATGCACGCCTTCCAAGGAGAAGTACGACCCTCTGAAGAAATGGTACGACCTCTTATTTGATGCAAGCTGGTGAGGAAAGATGGCATCCAAATGATCAAGCCCTTTCCCTTATTGCAAAATGATAAAATACTGAACATACAATCTCTGATGAAGCTCAAATAGACTTCTGAATTGAAGCCCTCACTGTAGCAAAGATTCAGCTGGTCTTTCACAGCTTCAAGTCTGCAAATCATTGAAGATGTCTCATTCTCCAATGGTAGAAAATCACTATAACCCTTGTCTCAGACAAATGCACAGAGAATGTCAAAAGAAGCAATGTCAAATAATCATCAATGAATGAGGTTGAATTGCCTTCTTTTCCCTTATATCCCCAATAGGCACGATTCCCAAGAAGTCACGCACTTTGCCATTTTAAATACATTAAAATGTATTTAAATTACTTCAATAGTCTTTTTAATAGCACTTTATAACTTGGGCACACCTTTCCATGACTTAAGTGATTTAATTTTCACTTTATAACATTTAAGTCATCACTTTTAATATTTTAAAGTGGTTTTTTGATTATAAATTCAAATTATAACTTTATAATATTTCCATAAGTCAAATAAATACTCAACCACTAAAATATTAATATCCCCCTCAATTCTCAGTGTTTTGACATGCCGCTAGAAGCTGGCGAACATTGAACTGCAAAGGCCTGGACTGAGCCCAACACTAAACTGAAGGGGTGGAAACGACAATATCCACCATCATCTGCCACTGAGATCCCCTATCCACACACGTTAGCCTACGAGGATCCAAATAATAAGCTAACCCATCTGCTACTGACACTGACTAGAGTGGGGACATTACATTATATCAAAGTATTGCAACAAAAACTAATTACATCACCAGAAGGAGCAATGTCTGAGAATTACAAATCTCCAAAATTGACTTGGGATCTTGGTAATTTCAAGAGTTTCTTAACTTGTGATTGCTTGAGGACAAGCAATCTTGGGCCGGGTGGACTGTGATGTCCCACTTTATTCTTCAATAGCAAACACCATGCCCCATCCACGTGAGAATAAGAGATCGCAGCATTTAAGTGGTTTAGAAGGGCAGTGATTTTATATGACAAGGAAACGATTTTATTAAGGACCTTTGCTTGTTAAATAAGAGGATCGGCAATTATATTTATAAAAAGGAAGTCAACCATATAAAACGAAAGGCATGTAAGACAAAAATAGGATAGGACAAATTGAATAAGACAAAGAACAAAGGCAACAGTTATGATTAGAAAGTGCAGTGATTATCCTTATTACAACAATCATAATTAAGAGGAGTAGTGATTAGTTTAAAGGCAGCACTTAGTTTTACTAATGCACAGCGATTAAAAGAAGATAAATGGCAGCACTCCAATAAATGAAAAGGTGCCTAATAAAAGGGGGCGCCCCTCTTGTGAAGTCACCTCTCTACATATGGTCGCCTCTCTTGGAGATTTAAACAAGGTATAAAAGGAACATAAAGTGGAGATAAAAAGGAAGGCAAGCAAAGAATATTTTCTGAGTATTAAAGCAGATCGAATCATCGAAGCAATCTGAAATAGAAATTTGCATTCAGAATAGCAGCAGATATTGACACAATAAGTGATTGGTATGCATTTAATTATATATATTTAATATATATAATGTTTTATAGGCATACAAATATATGTATAGTTACTTTCATAATGACTAGTATGCAATAAGGGAGATATGTTATGTCTAAATTGGTAAATAAGGGGAATAGTGGATTTATTTATATTATTATAATTTACATCTTTTCTTTAAGCACATATGTGTAAGGTTGGCAAGGAGACATGTTAGGGAATTGAGAGCAATGGATTGTGAGGGGAGATGTTTGATGAAGGATGGTGCATTTATTGTTAACATCCTCATGACAACCATTGAGGAAGTGGTGCCTTGAAGCATTGTTCAAGTCATAATGGACAATGCCAATAATTATAGAGCAAACGATTTATTGGTCGAGTAGTGATATTCACACTCATTTGGACACCTTCTGCTATTCACTCCCTCAACCTTATGCTACAAAAGGTTGGCACCAAAATTGATTGGATCAAATAGTTGTATGTTGAGGCCAAAGAGATTTGAATGTTTGTCCTTGGCCACCATGTGTTGTAGGGCATATTCAAATCATTTAAAAGTTGGAGCTATTGAAGGTAAGTGAAACATTAATATTTATGTTTCACTTTAGTAATTTAAAGATAAAAACTTAATTATGTGTTTTGTATTTTATTTTTTTGATTTTGTTTTTCTTGTAGGTTGTTAAGACTTGTCTATTCACCAACACAATCATTTGGAGACAACTTGTGAAGGGGTTTGGGAGGCACTTTCTAACATGGTCATTACCCAAAATTGGTCCATTGGAGGCAAACTAGTATTGAAAGGGCAGAAAATATTAAGTGGATGATTCTAGATGATCTTGGGTGGTATCATGTTGAATATCTCCTTAGTCCCACCAAGGACACATTTGGAGCGTGATTTTTTATACTGACATGAATATGCTTTGTTTGAGAGAAAGATATGATGGCATTGACTCAATAATTGAGGAGATGGAGACCATCATAAATGAGAGAGCAAAATCTTGAAGAAACTTTATTCAAATAGGGGTAGAAAATTATTGAAGAGAGATGGAACATAATAACCACCCTGCTACATTTTATTGCCTTCTCATAAAGTCCAAAATATTAGAGTACTAAGATCCCTTCTTTGCCAATGAGGCTTGCCCCATATAGAAATTTTGAAATCAATGAAGGGCACAAGGCAGCAATATTGACTCTAACTTGATCCTGATTTGCAAGATGTAGTCAAGATTAAGTTCATGGATTTTGTACATTTCAGTGGTCAAATTATTGAAGTTCTTCATGGCAAGTTTAAGGTTGATGCTTACAATTAGTTGTACTTACATGATGAAGCATTCTCAAATGTACACCTCTTGCAATCAAAGTTTCGTTACAAGTTTTTTAATTTTTTTTTTTGAAGTTTTATTTATAATTTTAAATTTTTTAACTCTTAACTCTTTAACTTTGTCTTAACAGGTTGCTAGTTCATTTACATTTGAGAGGGAATTGGAGCACATACTGCTTCATCTACTTAGTAAAGTGTAACTGAACGCACTCAAGAAAGGTAGAGGACTTAGTATAGGTGCATTCCAATTTGTGCCTCTTTTTGCACAAAATAAATTGGCTACAAGGAAGGGGGCACAAGGAACTGGGATATCGAACTAGAGCATACTAACTTGGATGCTTCCACTTCCCAACTTGCTGCATTTGAAGTTGAGGATGAGCTAACTAGCAAGCATGCGAGTGCTAGTGGCACTGCTTATTATTCTTCTAATATACTAGTACGGAAATAATTTAATATTGATGGTGATGATAATATTTTTAAAGACCCAATAGATGCTGAAGCCTGATGGCTGGTTGTTGACATTATTATTTTTAATTTTAATATTGAAGTTTAAACAATGAATATATATCACAACATCTGAGTTTGACTAATTAACATTGTAGTATTTTTTATTTTTATTGTGATTTTGTTTATTATATGAAGCCATGTAGTATTTTGAACGTAATTACTGCTGCAAGTATGTATATATTTTGATTTTTATATGTTTTGGTATGGATGAACCCAAAATTTATGGACAAACACAAAATGAACCCAACCCCCATTTTTTTGGGGACCAAATCAGCGAATTCCCAAACCCAAACCTAAACTGGTCCCAGGATAGGTACACATGTAATATATATATATATTTCATGCCCTAAGAATAATAATATGGACCCTGTCCATTATGAGATTTTGCTTGAATTAAATTTACATTCTTGTGTCCAATCCCAGGGAAATCCATTTACAGATTGGATTTGCCTATTACATCTCATAGAAAAGGCTTCTCATGGATGTGTTCAAAGGCTTATATGGATACATGCGTTTAGCATGTAAAGTAAAATCAAACTGAAGAGCTATTTGTCACAAGAAAACTTAAAACCAATCTTAAAATTTGTAAGAAATGTCATTGCTGTTTTCATATACAAATTTATCCTTTACTTTGATAAGAAAAGTTAAGATTTTCAGCACGAGAAGTAGATGCTTTTAAAGTGATAAAAATGAGAACAAATTGAATAGCAAGAATGGATGCAGAGATAGCTTTTTTTTTTAATTTGTTTAGTTTTGCACATGCATACTCATATTTTAGGTGCCTGTGTCACTGTAGGTATCCATCTTGCTGGGAAATTCAACAGCATCAAACATTATCTGTGGCTTCCTTGGACATACAACTAAATTTCTGCACTCAGCTCCATTTTCTTCCTAACAATTTGCTGAAACATCCACGGTTAATGGGTCTTAGCCTCAGTGAAATGATTTCTTCTCAAATTCAAATCCCACAAATTTCTTATCAGCATTATCCAAGCATATGAAGCTACCAATTCAATATTCTTCATCTGAAAATATGTCAGGCAGCAAGAGCCCTAAAGGTTGTTATCTTTCGGGAGAGCATGCGGTGTATTATGTTGATGACTGGCTTCCTGTACAAGTCAATTCAGAACTGGTACTTTTTCCAAGTAAAGTTTTACAGCATCAAGATCGAACTTTAAAGATTGGGAGTCAAATTTCAGCAAATAAGCAATATATTGGCTATTGCATTCAATCAGGGACAATTTACATCTATAATAGGAAAACAGGACAACAGTGCCTTCTTCAAGGGCATCAACAGGTTTTTATTTCTATTAGCCTTTTCTTTGCAACCCAAAAATTAATATTTTCAGTCTTTTGAAAGTCTAAGCAGTAGCACTTGTGGATGTAGTCCTAAAGGAGTCATGTACATTGAGTGTTTGCACTGCCTGTGCCTAAATAAGATTCCAAAAATTTCAAATTTTTACATGTATTATCAGCGCACGTCTTGGATTACCCTCTGCACTTTATTTATTTGACTGAGTCTTACGTTAAATATCCAGTTTGACCAAATCCTTTTTATGATAATCTAAGTATTCTTGAACTCTTTTCCATGGATACGATGATTTATTTAGATTTTGGATTATCCATTTTTATAATTGGCATTGAGAAAAGTAAAAATTCAATACCTGGAAGGCAAGCAATTTTACAGAACATTTAGAACTACCTGGAGAAAGGAAAGTAGATCAACATAAGGAGCTAGAGAATTTTAAACTGTAGGTTCAGCATTCTGTAATAATACTGTACTTGTTGTGCCAAAAAGTGAAAGGAAAAATACCAATCATCACTTGTAGTCTAGAAGCACTTTAGTCAGATTCCATTTAAATAATTAGCGATTACAATAATGACAATGATGGAGCCCTCTATATCTACAGAAATTACTTTTAGTAGTCATTCCTTGGACAATCAGTAAATGCTCCTAATGATCTTAAGACACATTACATCCATAAGGGATGACATACATAAAGAATGTAGCTTTACATAAAAGAGAAATATCCTATTTAGAATGATTGTATCTTAGGGTTCCAGGAATACCAAGTTGCAGATTTATCTCATAAAGGGTTCTAGGTGTTGGACACTGAATTTCACAAGCTTCTTTGGAAGGAAACTTTAGAGGATTGGCCATGTTTAGAACCCTGAAACTCAAGTGTTGGTAAGTTTATTGGTATAAGTCACCCATGGGGAAAAGGAATGGTAAGGAGGAAAGGTGCAACTCTTGGAGCAACAGATCAAGTTCGATGCATTAGTTTATTCCAGGTCACAAGCCAATTTCATAGTATCCTACTATCCATAACCCTGTTAGATAAAACTGCTTCAATGTGCTTCAATGGCACTCCAAAAATGTTTTGACTTCTTATCATGTGAAGCTCATGAAGAATCATCCTCAGGATGGTATTTAAAGTTGACAACTCCTATATCTACTAAATCATGGTGACACATAAAAAGCTGGTTGTGGGAGAAAAACTGTCATGCCCCTGCAAAATGCAATACAAGACACAGGTTGACTAGTCATGACCCATTTGATCGACGATTATGCATGAAAAACGATTAAGAAGTAGTGATCAACCACGAGTTTAAGACTTAAATGTGGCATTATGACAGCAAGTAAATGCAAGTCGCCCTTCACAGGCAGTGACAGGTATAAGATATAAAAGGAATTGAGCTACAGCAAGTGAAGTCGATTAAAGGATAATATTAATAGAAATTAATTATCCTTTAATGAATATTGGTTAAGCAATCTGTCATAGCAAAATTAGCGATTACAAAGCCAGGCCGACATACTTAATATGAGCCAACTCCTTGTAACAATGAAATCGCCCAAGCAAAGATGAATAAAAGGCAGTGATTGAAATTACCTTAAGCAGCAATTAATTTATTAAAGGCAGCGACCATTATGAAGAAGCAAATCGGATTGACTAATTAAAGATTATAGCATGAAGTGATTCTAATGATAGGTAGCGATCCATAAAGACATGTCTCTTCAAGGGTTACATCTCTTCCTTAAGAGACATGATCCTCCAATCAACATCAAGGATATAAAGATGTAAAGAACAGGGCTTAGAAAGGCATCGATTGAAGGAGAAGAATATATAGACCAGCGATCATCTACAGGGAAAAAATAAATAAAAGGAAATAGAGGACTGCACCCTCTAAATTGGAAATAAATGATAAATTGGCATGTGCACAGCAGTCTGATTTCTTGAATTGGTGGTATGAAATCTGATTTACAATAATGTAGTTGTACCACCATTTAATATATGTGATTGCGATAGTTTGATTAGAAGATCAAGGTACTAATGATGCATTTCTGTTATGACTGTTTCTTTATATCAGTAAATATGACTAATATTTGTTTGCCATATGTCTTGAATGTTTTAGCCATGATAGAGGAGGTTGAGATTACCCGAAGGGAATGGTGATGGGGCACTCTCCTAGGTACGCCACCTCAAGATGGGGGACCAAGTAGTCCCAAGGAGGCCAAGGGGGTACCAAGGGTACAGCACTTTGGGCTTAGGAGAGATGGCATTTTCAGGGCACACATTGTAATCTCACCCCTCCATCGTAGTGAATCAGCACAAGAGGTCAAACCATAGAGAGAGGGAAATGGTTGGCAAGATGAGTGGATACCAGGAAGGGGACTCCTCCTAGGTAGACCACCTCATGGATGGCATGGGCCACATGAGGCCAAGGGGGATGGTATATCCACACTTGGTCCTAGAGGGTCCTAGGCAACCTCTCAAGTCACATTCTCCCATGCTCTCCTATGTGTTGTACCCAAACCAAATTTTTTGCTTCATTAAGGCATTTTGCATTTTAAAGTCTAAACCTTGCTAAAATGTTGTAAAATACAGTTTTGGGCAATGTCAAGCATGGAGTTTTTGTCAATAGTTTGTCAGTCAAAGTCAGTTTTATTGGTCAAAACCTGAAGCAGAGACTCAAAATGAAGATCTTCACGATGGAGGAGTATTGCAGACGACATTTCATATTGCAGACGGTCATTTCAATGACCGAAACAGAGTTTTTAAAGATCAAATCATGGAGATTTCAGAGGAAAAAGCCCAAAAGTGCAAGTATAGCTCAGGGGCGCCCAGTTTGTTGGAGGTAAAGATTCTGGTTAAAGTGCTCAAGCATCCAGTCAATCTCTTCAGAATCAGTCTGGCTATCCGTCGAGCTATTCAGCGAGGCATTCCGAGACTCACAGCTCCGGTTATCAACGACAGAGGATAAAAACCCTAAATTTTAGGAGATCGGAAATTTGTCATTTTCAGGCAAAAGCCGCCTAGCCGAGCCCATTTCAAGGCAAGCAAACTCGCCGGCTTCGAAGCCAAATATTACCAACGCTTATCCCACGCATATCAAAGGCCATATCCGGACTCGTGAGTTCAAAGGCAATGTCCAAAAGATCCACTAAAACGGAGCCTTCGTGCTCTTGAGCCTCCGCTATTCGTGGCTACTAAAGGACCCTCCAGATGTGCCGTAATTTGCGTATTAAAGTCTTCACGACATCGAGTATTCTTGCCCAGCTCATGCATCATTCACCCGATCCGCTCCTCGTGGTCGTGCGCGATTCTACCAAGCACATAATTTTACGGGCGACTAACAAATGATTTTCGCGTATTTCAGCCCAAGGCTTTAGCTCTTTATCGGGCCGATGAGCCCGCTCGCTCGAAGCCTTCGCCTATTGAGCTTAATCATCTTTTTCCTAACGAGCACAACCGTCACCTCGCGATTTGGGCCGTCGGCGCAAGTAGCTTTGGTGTAATATTACAAGTGAAGATGTCCAAAACGCCCAGAAAATGGCTAAGTTCCGAGCGTAAACATAAATAAATACGACTGGAGTTTTGAGGTCTTAGAAGCAGTTTTCTTGCCTCGTCACCTCCAATGACTTCTCTTAAGGGCCCTCCTGGCTGTCCGTTAAAACAGATAATGCCTGAATCGGGTCATCCCAGCTCCAGATATCAGCCGTCAAAGTAGGGTATTTTGATGACGTTTGATTTTCGTCGAAATGACAAAAGTGCAACCCTTGAGCCGTGGGCTTTCTTTTTTGGCTTCAAACAGCCTTTTAGCCGTGGATACAGCCCGCGATTTCTATCTCCAAGTGCAAAATGAGCTCGTCTCGTACGTTAGGGTTCACCATTCACCGTACGGCTTGGCGTTAGATGGCAGTTTAGGGAAATGGCCAAGTCCGGAACCCGCAAAGCAATTTAATCAAGTGCCTAATTTTTCAAGGATCAAACGATGGATTTGCAGTTGTGTCTCCCCAGACATTTCTTCCTTGTTCGTAAGAGGCTTTCCGCTGATTATCTCGATCGGCCTCAGCGATCACCCGGTCATCCGGAAATCAGTTCGAAGTTGGCCAGTCGTGACAGTGCTCTCAGCTATTAAATAGGGAGTTAGTAAAAAATGAAGTATCTTGAGCAAATGGACGCCTATATGCTCAAGAGATGACTTTTCGGAATCAGTAAAGTCAAACGATGAATCTCAGAGCTTCAACCAGTTTGTCAACTGAAGTTCAGAATATGTCTATTTTTAGCGCCATTGCATGATAATAATTATTTTATTATTATTTTCAAATTTGAACTTCCAGTCAGTGGCAGTGGAACTGAAAGGCAGCCAATCAGAGGATTTCTATTCTTGTCAGGGTTTAGTTCTTGCAGTTATCAAATTGGTGCGAGTTTCTTCTTGTTTAACATGGCGCATTCTTCATTGTTATTCACAGAGCTTTCAAAGGAAATTCGATTTCATTGAGAGTAAATTCAATCTTAAGTGAATTCGTATTTTTCAAAAGCAAGTTTATGTTTTCAAAGGGGAAATCGAAGTTTATTAATTTTCAAGACAAACTTCAAAGCAATTCGTATTTCTTCAAGAAGAGAAGGCGTGCATCTTTAAGGGAATTCATAGTAGCGAAATTTGCAAGTTCTTCAGAAGACAAGTTCTTCAATTCTCAAAGGCGAATTTTGTCAAAGGAAAATTCATAATTTTGAAGCAAAATTCGTTTTTCTTCAAGGCAAAGGCGTATTTTCAAGCAAAATTCGTTTTTCTTCATTCACAAGGCGTATTTTCAAGGGAGATTCGTATTTCTCAAACAAAGGCAGATTTCTTATCTATTTGCAAAGGCGATTTCTCCAATCACATTCTTTTGCAGGTTAAAGTTCACAGTTCTCAGCAATTTGAAGAATTCAAGGGCGATTTTCACAGAAAAAGAGCATCATAAAAACGTCTTTTTCATCCTTCAATCTCAGATTTCTCTTAGATTTCAATTCGCATGTTCCTGAAATTGGCGAAATTCGACAAGTCTCAGCATCTGGATCATTTCTATATAGCTTCCTCGAATTAAAATCGTGCGTTTGATTTTTCAGGAATTTTTAACTCCAGAGCATTCGTTCTCGAGTTTCTAATTTTCTCAACTGAAAAGTCTTTGCATGGTCGAGTAGAAGTTAGATTTTCGCATTTCTGACGTTCTGGGTTGTCTTAGAATCTTCTTCTGGACAAAACCCATATCTCAGATTTTTCGCCGAAAATAAATCTTCGAAAGGCTATTTTTAGCTTCAGCAGGTTATTTTTAGCTCTCAGAAATGTTGTCAGAATATAGCCGTGTTCACAGTCAACAGGCGAGTTTTTCAGAGTACAATACACACAGATTGAATTCAAGACCAAATCGGTTTTAATTCATGACTTCATCAGAAAAGCTGAGACCGATTTGTATCAAGCTGTAGAAGAGATGTTGGCTAAACACTTCAGTTACGGAGCCGCCAAAGTTGCCAGTCAGTGAAATGCTGGTTGAGTGTGCAAAGATTGCAAAGATTGCTCAAGTTGCTGACATTCAGATGCTGATGCAGTTGACAGCCTCGTTGAGGGATTGGTTGCTCGAGATCACAACCAGTAGACTTCAGTTTCTCACCTCTCAGGATAGACATTATACACAGGAGTTAACTTGGCGTTACCCTTTCAAGTTAACTGGCTGTCTCACCTCATGCATGTCTATTCTGAGATTCATCTTGTTTACTTGGAGTTTTATTTAGGGTTTTACGTTAACTGATGATAGTCTTCCAGTTAACTTGTGTTCAATAAGGACGTGCATGCTCGCACAATTGTCCATTTTTAGATTAGATGTTTCAGTCAAACTGAGGGTAGTTTCCCAGTTGATTGTATAGGTTACTTAATTAGGGTTTGGTGCATTGCTTGCATGCATTGCAGGAACTATAGATGACACAAGGTGATTTTAGGGTTCCCTACACCTTGATGTATATAAATAAGAGCTTTGCTCATTTGTAAATAACTTTTGCTTGAGAGAGAAATATATGCTGTGCCCACCTTGCCCTCAATATTGCTCTTTTTCGTATTTGTTCATGTGTCTTCACTATTGCAATTGATTGTTATACCACATAGGGTTTCGAAAGATTGTGATGCTGAATTCTTTCCATAGATTAGATATATCTGTTTGAACATCTTTATCATTGAAATCAATTGTTATACCACCTAGGGTTCCAAAAGATTAAGGTGATAAGGCTGTTTTGTGTTAATTTACCATTGTGATCGATCGTTATACCACCTAGGGTTTCGAGAAGTTGCAGCGATAAATCTGTTTTGTGAATCTTTATCAATATAATTGAAGGTTATACCACCTAGGGTTTCGTGAGATTATAAAGATAAAGGCTGTTTTGTGAAGGCTTTGCTGATTCGATCAAGTGTTATACCACCTAGGGTTTCGTAAGATCGTCTTAGTAAATTCTTAAATCTGTTGTGCCCAATAAGTTGGTTTAGATTGAGATGATAGTTGTGCCACCTTGCCTTCAAGTAGAGAGTCTAAACCCGCTTATCGTCAGATAGTCATCCCTGCTCCATTTCCTCATGCTCTGTTTTCTTGAGGAAACTGGATAGATTTAAAGTAGTTAGCTTAGTTGTAGTTAACGATCTGCGAAACCAGAAAATCCTTAGCTGCAACGTTCTTGGTTTTTTTAACCTTGTGCCTCTTCCAGCTGAGAACAAAAAGATAGGACTTAGATTACTTCTCTTTTCCATGCATTCCAGCACAACGAGGGAGCTTCCCCTCCTCATTTGAAGAGCACTCATTACGCAGTGTGCATAGCTGTCCGTACAAACCTGCACTCCAGAGGTGTTAGATTTTACGCCAACACTATGGTTGAGCCCTCCAAGGATATTAAATGCTTTATGATTGAATTAGTAATTTGGCCATGAGTTTACTAATATTTAATTATGATAATCAGCTAATTAGTATTATGGTGGTAAATGGTTATAATTTGCTAATTAGTGTGATTGTGATAAATGGTTTCTAATTTGTGTGTAGGGATTCAATCAGGTGAAAGGTATTCTCTAATCCATTTGTTTATTTAAAAATTAAGGATTTAGGGCAAATTTAGGGCATTCCCAATTAGGGGACATTACAAAAACTATGACAAAAATTAAAAAAGTGTGATGAACCATCTTCATTCACAGTTGTTGAAAGCCCCTATAATGTCTGCAAACATCGAATCTTAATACTTTGCAAAAACTGCAATCTCTCATTACTATATCTAATTGATGTCTCTTGAATCACAATCGAAAATCACAAACTCAACTCTAAAATATCCAATTTTGAGAAGAGTAGTCTCAAGATATTACTACTAAATGGGACAACCCAAAATACAAGTAATCTTGTAGAAAATTTGAAAACCTAAGATATTTCCATGTACAACATTTGGAATGTCCACAAAACCAAAGTCAATAGGCACATCAATAATTGAACATCTTATCCAAATAACTATAAAAAATTATCAAAATATAGAATTTTGTCTCTCAAAATCCATCAAGTGCACAAGTGAACAAGTCATCATCAATGTAAATCATTGGACTCAAAAAGTATCAACCAAGGGTCATATTCTCAATCACCAAAATTAGTAAATCAGATCTACAAACATTTGCAACAAATGTATCCAAACGACCATCCAATCATCAACTAGATGCACAAAATATCTAAAATCCACAAAATCTTGAAGTATTGGCACATGTTGATGTTTATGGAAGCGTCGTGGTCTTCTTCCAACAATCTTCTTGATGACAAGATAATAAATTAAATAATAGCTAAGGCTATTTAATTTATATATATAGCGATTGGATAAATTCAAGAGACACGTCAATAATAATAAATGATGATTAATTATTGAAGATGGCCGACCTTCCTTGTAATCAATATTATTTGTAATTTCCTTGGTGGCTGACCTAGCTTTTATTTGTAATTATATTTTGGTGGCCGACCGTCTCCTTGAAGAGGTGTGACCTCTCTTGCAAAATGTATATATAGAAGCTCATTCCTCCTCATTCAACAATCAAGTAAGTTCGAAGTCTCTTCTCTTCTCTCAAGTGCGGATTACCAAGAGCAGATTGCGAATTCATCAAGTGCAAATTTGTGATGTCCCCTCGCTAGACAGTTCTCGGGAACAGAGCGTTAGCCCTTTATTGGACCCTTGTGGGCTAGCCAGTTTGGATAGAGGGTCAGTGGTGTATTTTGGAGAGTTTGTTTGTTCGTGTTTTCAGTGGACAGTGTTTAGATCACAGTGAGCGTTGGCATTCCAGGAGTTCATCGCTTCTGACGGCACGAGATTATCCTGAGTTTTGAGCATTTTACGGGATTTTAAGTGATTAAGTTAATTTATTAACTTAAAACGCCCTTTTAATAAAGTCACATTGACTTTATTTATATTTTTATATCACTTAAATCTCAAAAAGGAGGATTATAATATTTTAATGACTTAAAATATTATAAAAGTGCGCCCAACTATTGAAAAGGAATATATTAAAATATTATAATATTTTGAAAACCTAAAAAGGGCGTATCCTTATGGAAATGCGTGCTTTTGCTTAAAGAGGCATTTTGGCAATTGAAACTCATATCATTTGACTATTTCTCTTTGCCTTGTGCATCTTTTCTCTGAGCATTCTCCTGAGAGCAGGGTTTGATCATTGTGTCCATTGGAGAACGGAAAACTCTTCAGTGTTGAGTACGTTTGAGGCTGTGAGAGATCAGCTGAATCCGTACAGTCGAGGGCTTCACACAGAAGTTCTACAGTTGCAGACAGAGGATTTATTTATGCAGATGTTTGTTCTTCAGAATAATCATTGAGGGTTTCTTGGTGGCGTCCTTCTACAGCTTCTGGGATTCTTCTTCAGAGATTCATTTCCTTCTTTTACATGGCCGTACGGATTGTCTTGGAATTTGTGCCTTGAGAAAGGCGTGTGAAGACAAAGGGAGAAACGCCTCCTTTTTGAGCTGGTTTTGGTTTCCATCCTTGGCGCCTAGTCTATTCAGTGCATTGTGACCTATTTCTCAGCAGGAGAAACCCCTTCTGGAGCTTTGGCGTGCTTTTATGCTGATTTTCACCATTTCCGGCTGTAGATCTGGCTATTGCTTTATATAAAATAACTGGAGTATTTCGGGTATGTCTGTTATGCATATTCTAATTGTCTCAGTATAATAATAGCTTCTGTATTTCCAATTTGTGAATTTTTGCTTTAAATTTCATTTTATGAGCAAAAATATGCTGCGCCCCTTCTCTTCTGTCTATTAAGATTTCTTAAAAAACTTAAAAAAACAATTAAAGACTTAAGAATTTGGGGGTTTTGAGCGGAGAGCCGGCAGGGCTCATCACAAAATTGCGAAGTCATCAAGAGCAGATTGCGAACTCTTCAAGAGCAGATTTGAGTTGCAAGGAAGTGCAGATTATTTGTCTATCATTGCATCTTGTGAAGGTGCTGATTATTGGCCTCATTGTAAAGAGACTTGTTGCCATTATTTTATATAATAGAGAGATCTTTGTTGCTGGGTTTTTCTCCCTCAAGAGGAGGGTTTTCCCAGGGCATCTGCTGTGTTATTGTGTCTGATTTTGAATTAATTTTTGTGTATTACATCTGATCATAAAACTAACAGCACATGCCATAAAACAATTGTCCAATTCACAATTCTAATCTTCAACAATACTTGTACCCAATCAGCAATGCTTGTACCCAATCTAATGCTCAATGACACAAACAAATAAAAAATACACAAATTCTCAAATAAAACAAAAAAATTCTAAATCATTAATAATCCACAAAATCTAGAAATGTCAAGACATGTCATAAAACAATTGTCCAATTCACAACTCTAATCTTCAGCAATACTTGTACGGTTGTACCCAATCAAGTGCTCAATGACAAAAATCAATCAGCAATATACAAATACTCAAAGAAAACAAAAAACAATGTATTCGAAATCATGAATGATGATATCCTAGTTTCAAATCTAGAACGCATCACAATATCAAAATTTGGGAAATACTAATTCACCAGGACCTATCAAGGAGACGTACAAACTGTTGGACTCAATCAATGAAGTCTTGTGGAAATTCATTGAGCATATTTGTTCGCAAGTCAAGTAATGCCCAGAATAGTCAAATCCATCTCTACATTGACAATCTAGGATATAAATGCATATTTGGAATATCACCAAAATCTATACCTAGTAGCCAAAATACAAATTCAAGTGCTCCATGAGCCACTATATAGAAATGAAAACTCTAGGTGCAATATCAACATAATCAACTCAATATTAACAAAAAATTTAGCATGTCTCAACTTGAAATTTTACTCTTGATGGATCCCCTTGTTAGGTGAAATACAAATGCCAAATCTACAACTCAAATTATCATGTGTGTACACAAACTATAGAATACACACAACTCAATGATGTGCTTATGTGATTTCTGTCACGAGTCTCCAATAAGCCACTCTTTTAGGCTTTCAACTTAATGAGAAGATTCTATAAGCTGCCCTCTACGATTTTCAATGTACAGACCTTTTGCAAATATGAACCTCTTAACTGTCCTACCAATTCTTTAGCAAGAGGAAAAACATCAATCACCATGCCCTCAAATACAAATCAAACGATTAGACAAATAACTAATTCATACTACTACTACATCATGCTCAAATAAGAGAGATATTCCAATCAAAAACAACTACCATGCCACAATGAACTCCATTTTGAACTTACATAAAAAACTTCACCTTCAAAATTCACTATCCTTGATGAGAACATACACTTATATTGAGAGGGGGGATGAATCAGTATAAGTTAATATTTTACTTATTAAAAGTAATCTCACAAGATCCACACACATAAGAGAGAGACACAAGATTTTACGTGGAAACCCTTTTAGGAGAAAACCACGGCGAATAGCTGCTTGGATCTACCATCCAAATCCAACCTCAGCAAAATAGAATCTTGTTACAAATATTTGTAGGCACCAACCCATTGGAGACACCAATCCCCACAACTGGGCACCAACCCAGCAAGAGACACTAATCTCTTTTATTGAGAGGCACCAACCTTCCAATCTCCTCGGTTAGGAGGCACAAACCTCCAAATGAACAATATGAAAATTATTTGAAACTCCTCCTTGAATTAGCTTCTAATTCTCCTTCACAAATCTGTTCATGACTTCAACAAAATCTGCCTTAAAATTGTGTTCAATATGTCTCTTAGATCTGCCCCATTATACTTTACAAATCTGCTCCAACATTTGCTCTAATATCCTTTATAAATCTGCTCCAAAATGCTTCTCTAAATCTGCTCAAAATCTTCAACAACTTTGCTCACAAATCTGACATGATCTTGCTTTTAGATCTGCTACAAAATTGGTTTAGATCTGCTCTAAAGTTCTGATTTTTGTTCCTTTAGATCTGCTCTAATATAGAAAGTTATTCAACTATTTGTTGCCTTCAAAAACTTTTTGCAACCTCTCCTGCCTTCACAAATGTGGCGACTTCATGAAAGAATGTGACCTCTTCCAATGGGTGCAACTCTTGATTTTATAAATGCTTTTTCATCTCCAATTTGGGTGCTTCAATAGGGGTCAGCCCCTATAAAAATAATATATATATTTTTTATTTTCAAAATTTGAATTCCCAAAATGGGGCACCACCAAGAGGGGGGTTGGCCTCATCAAATTGCAATTTTTAAATCATTAAATGCGAAGAGGCTAAGGGTCGGTCCTTAGCAACAAATAAATTTTATTTTATTTCATTTCCTTTTGCAACATAAGGTGGGCAAACACATAATGAAATTCAATCTTCCATGCAAGAATTAAACTCTTTTCCATAGTCGGCCTTTGACATCAATGACAACATTTTTCCAACAATCCTCCCATTGAAATGAATACAGAATCCATAGGAAATCAAAATATCCCTGAAACACACCAAAAAATATCCAACAACTGGTATGGATTACATAAATTTGTATCCCTGATCATCAAACAACCAAAATCTGCAATATGTGCACCGAGCAATCAATTAGGTTCCTTCAAACACCATCTTATTCACAAGGCAAGTATAACTCACAACTCAATCAAACCACTGGAGAGAACGAAATCCATGGTAAAAGAATATCAAAAGTCCAAAATGCTGAACTTAAAAAGCCTCAACACTAGGATATGTAGAAATACAAATCTATCATATGTGCTTCAAAATGACAAGTATGTGTGGATCTGCGTTAACACTTTAATTTGTTCTGCAACTGTCCTCTTATCAAATATGTTAAGACCTATATCAATGATATCATTTAGAATTTAGATCATCAAAACAAGGATGAGATGCACAAGTATTATCTAGACTGGTAGTCTGGTACAGTAAGGACCAATATCAACATCTTCAGCCATTCTAGCAAACTCACAATGAATAGTAGACAAGGATTTGGTATCGTTCTCTATCATCAATGATTGAATGGACTCTTTTATAGGATCAGGACAACAATTGATTCTCTGAGGCTTGGTCAGTCCAATCCAAATGCAATTGTCTTATTGACTTTGTAGAAGGTTCTTCAACATAAAAATGCTTTGCAGTGGTCTTGCCACAAGAGATCCAAGCATGCAGTTTTTGCATGAACTAGAGGTATGACCAATAAATAAAGAAGGAAATTTGTTATTGCTTAATAATCAATTTCTTAATCCACAATCACTGAAAAGCAGCATTATGCCATGGGTAGTGCAATTTTTCACATTGCAGGATGTCCATATGATGGGTATTAGGCAAATAATATTGACCAACATAAGACAAAGGGTTCATGTTACCATCATGAGTCTGATGCATTCCCTCTTACAACACATTTGTATCTAATGCATAAAAAAAAGAGCTAAGAGATAACTTGTATTCTCAAAAAGAGTCATAATTGCCTCATTAAAGATACTGCTTACACAAACATCTTTGAATTCTCAAACTAATATTTGAATTTCAGACATTCTTGGCATTCTGTTACTGTAAGTAAGACATATCATGTTTGATTTTACACTTTGTGCTCAGGAAATCATGGTCCATAGATGCATGGATTTGTTTGTGTACTTGAGTTTGATTTCTTAACTTTTCATGCCACACTTAGTGAAACATTGAATAATTTGCTAATGCATTGCTATTGATCTGTTTTCTCAGAGAGTTACTGACATGGCATTTTGTGGCGATCAAGTGGGCCTTTTAGCAAGGTGCATCTTTAGCCTATTGAAATGCATATAAAAGTTTCAAAATTTCCACACTCTTGTATGTTCTTTGTAATGAAGGTTTATGCATATTCAACTATGTTAAGAAATAATATTTTTTTCTCTTCCTTACCTTTCGACATTCATTTAACCAGAAAAGAATGGTTTAGCAGCTAGGTGGTTGTTTCTCTTCTATGTTTTACTTGTCCATTTGAATATATAACCATTCTGGGTTTCTTGACAGTGCAAGCTCAGATGGCTATGTTTTCATTTGGAGCATCACAGAAACATCTGGAAAAGAAGATGACCAAATAATGAGATGGCAAATCTTGCTCTCTATACAATTCCTGGGCGAGTGGGAATCGGTTCACCCACTTGTTTGCTGGCGTAACCAGGTCTAAATTACAGCACTTATCAAAAGAAGTCTGTGACGAGGAACTGATGTGGGCTGTCTTAACTTTTTCATGCATAGTGCTACTATTTCATATTGGGAATAGTTTTTAAGTCCTTTATTACTTTCAATAAGGAATGTAGTTATGCTTATGCAGGATTTGGCAGTTGGCATCGACAAATATGTTTTAGCCTTAACAGCAGAAGAGTTGAAGAAGAATTTTGTATCTTCTGGTTTTGCATTTGACAATCCCATGAGATGTCATGTGGGAAATCTTATGAGAGGCATTAAATTTGCTGGTGTGCATGACCTTGAAGTAACAGCTTTGGCAGTCATCTCCAGGTGCCCCACTTTGATTGCCTCTGCATCCAGAGATGGCACGGTATGTATTGGTCAAATTTAATGGCCAATGAAAAAAATAATCATCATGAAAATATTTTAGCACATTCTCACTTAGCTGGACGAAGAGATGAGTTGAGGGGATTTCTTGCTTGACTTACTGCATCATTGAAAAACATTTTCATTCTGATGTGTACAAAATGCTTCATTTGATTTGTTCAGAACCTACTCTTCTAGATGGGAGATGCTAAGTGACTGTTTTCATAAGTTTTTGACTAGATTCATGATCAATGATTTAGTATCATTTTCTGCTCTTTCTTCATTTCTTGACTTTTCCTTTTCTACTTGCATTTCTAAATTTTCAGGTCTAAAGTTCACCCTGTGCTCAAGGTCCATGATTCTTTTCGTTACTCCCTTCATGCTCTAGCATTTATATGCTCCCTAGCATTTGAAAGAAAACCTATTTGAAATTCCTATATCATCTTGAAGCTATATAAGATCCTATATGAGACAGCAACCACTGCCATTAAAGAACCATATTCAATATATTAGTGACTCAATGCATTGTCCTGACATCAGAGAAGTAATAAGTTCACATTTAAAGGGTATGTTTTTGTTGCATTTTATAGTCCACAAAGATATTTATGAAGCCACTAGCATGTTATACCTTGTCAAACTGATCTAGCCAGAGAACAACTAGAGGTATCAAAAACTATAAAAGGTCTAAAGGTTTTTCCTGACCATTTCAATCTGAACAGTTGGATTGTTCAATGTATTTATTAATTAGGTTAACTTATTCTTACTGACTCTTCTGAAACATCCTGGACAAATCTAGCTTGAATCTGGTTTTTCCAAACTATGTGAACTTTTATCATGGAGCACATTTGGACTATCACATGGATCTGATACAACCCTGCCTGCTTTTTGATGTCTAACACAACAACAAGGGTAGTTTATGGTATCTCTTATGGGAAATATTGAGCTTAATTTTTATTTTCTATGGAAATTCCTCTCCATTAAAGAGCTTTGATGCATGCTGATTTGTATTTCTTAAATTCATCTAAGCTGATGTCTTGCTTTATAGTGATTCACTGGCAGAGCCCTTCGCTGTTAACCCATCTTTGTATTAGATGGCCTTTTTGTTTAACAGGACAAAAATATGCTTAGACATTGTTTTTCTTCAAAGTTATGATTTGGCCTACATTGTTCTCAGGAGTGAGCTTGGCCTTGGATTTAATTTTTCCTTTTATGTAGGCACTTTACAGTGTACACTTGTTGACCCCTCCTTTCTCCATCCAAACCATAAATAGTTTTGAATAAATCTATCTTCATATGAATGCTTGTCTAGTATTACTTTTCTGTTTTTCTTCTTTTTTATCACCTGTTTCTTTTGTTCTATTATATAGAAAGAGGGCAGTATGGTAAAGCTTCTTGTATGTATGCCTATGGAATACATGCACATCTATTTATGAATGTTTTCATACTTGGAATAATGACCTTTTTGTTGGTTTTCAACTCAGGTCAGAATATGGAGAGATCAGGAACCTGTTCCAGTTACCAGATTTACACCATATGAAGGATTGCCTGTTGACTCTGTTTCATGTTTATCTCCCTTTGAGAATGACCTGCATATGATCCTCACATCCGGGGTAATAATCTCTCTTTGGTCAAAGTCTCTTCAAAGTGAGGCATTTTGCTTAAATTTTTTGTTCTGTTTCTTTGGTTGTCACATAAATATGTGATTATAGCTGCAGGGAACTCTATCCATATTGAAGTGGTGATATGTCAAAATTGTTGAGGATTAGTTCAGTGTGCTCAGGGTTCAAAATATTGTGCTCACTGTCATAGGTCTAGATTGTCATTTGGGAATCACTGCTTGTATTTCATTTCATTTGTATAGCTTCTTAGAATTGAAAATTGTATGCCATTTTGGCTCGAGTCTTCCTTTGTGGGAAACATGGAGAAGACATGATTCCATTAAAATTACACATGATAAGGCTAGTATTACTTTTTTTGGCTACCAGTTAAACCTAGATGTTAATATTAAACAATTATAGGATCTTGGAGCACTGAAAAGTAGCCCTTATTTTGCAGCAATGCTCCTAATAGACCAAAAATATTAATCCCGACTGATAGAACTTTTGAACCCTAATTATATTTGATATTGGATATTTGTGTCATATGCTTAATGGACCAGTAAAAACTTACATTGCCATTTATTTTGATAAAAGATGAATTATGTTTATGTTGTAAAGAGAGCCTTTTACAAAAAGTTCCCTCTAAAAACAAAATAAGGAGTTGTGGACAAGAGCGGGGGAAGGTACTCCACTGCCATAAAAACAGGGCTAAAGCCTATTTTACCTGGAACAATGCTACAGCAGCAGCATAGATCTAAATTTCTGTAAAGATATATTTCTGATTATGTTCATAGTTGTTATGCACAAAACAGAAAACAGCAGCAGCTGCATCAGAAAACTAAGCAGCAAACTTCCCAGGGGTTAGTAGTGGCTCATTGGCTTTAGTGTTTTGTTTGTCTTGGTTGTTGCCATTGTGACCAATTGCATGATATTGTGAGGTGGGAGGTCTTGAGAGGGCTTAAAATAATATTCTTTGCTAACTTGCAGGTCAATGCCTGGAGTTTGAAGATGAACTTCTTGGCCGTTATCTTATATAGTTTTCTATACAGCATCATTGAGCTGACTCTTTTGCTTCACAGTGGTGAAGATGCGCTCAATGGCCTCAGTCCTGTGCTACAAATTTTTGAAATTATGAGTATGATAACAAAGGAAATCAGCTAACTTATCCTGGCCGTTTTGGAGCTGCTGGAGTCACTGAGATTGTTGTTGAATGTATTCGATTAGGATGCTCCACTGCTTTCTTTGGATGAGCTACTTGCTTCTTGGATGTAGAGACTCTTTTTATGCCTTTGGAAGTTCTTTTCATGCTTTTCTCGTGCACACTTTTTCTTGTTATGGTGATATTTCCTTCCTTTTTTTCGTTGTATTCTTCTTCCTCTTCACTACTTTCACACTCGGCCTATGGATATTTAGAAGCAAGATGACGTATGCTACCACAATTGAAACATTTAAGAGTATACTTACCTTTGTGTTTGCCAGATCCTTTCTTGAGCTTCGTCACAAAGTGAGCTTCTTCTTCATCACTTGAACTTTCTTTTGATTTGTATCCTTTGTTCTTTATCTTCTTGGATGCTTTGAAAGCGGCTTTCTGTTTTGATGGCTTCTCCTTCTCCGGCCTCATTTTGTATGCCGTGAGGGTCCCATGCAACTCTTCCATCTTCAAGGTATCTAGATCCTTCATTTCCTCGATGGCGGAATTTTTTTGCATCAAATCTCATGGGGAGAGATCTTAAAACCTTTTGCACAATTATGGATTCTTCCATCTTTTACCCAAGTCCTCTAATGGTATTTACAATCTCATCCACATGGAGGAGATAAGCTACAATGTCTTCTTCATCTTTCATTTTCAAGCTTTCAAATTGTCTCCTATGTGTTTGAAGCTTGGCTTTCTTGACTTTGTCATCTCTTGCATAGATATTCTTCAACTTATCCCACATTTCCTTAGCCGATTTGCAGTGCATAACTTTCACAAGCTTTGATTCGGATAATCCGAACAAAATCACATTTTTGGCTTTGACATTATTTTTACTTGCCCTCTTTTTGGCTTGATCTGTTATTGGGGTTGTACGATTAGTATAACCATGCTTGAAAGATTGCCAAATATCATACCCTAGAGCATTCAAATAAGTTTCCATCCTTATGCTCCAAAAGGCATAATTCGTTCCATCAAATAGTGGTGCTCTATTTGAGGAAAACCCATATCCTTCGGCCGTGTGTGCTTCCAAGATCTACCTTCAAGCGGTTAAGCTTTTTCCAAAGGAACCCGCTCTAATACCAATTGGTGAATCAGTACAAGTCAATCTTTTTCCAATTGAAATTTTAAAAATCACAATGAAGCAATCACAAAAATCCACACATAAGAGACACAAGATTTTACATGGAAACCCTTACGGGAGAACACCACAACAAAATATTTCTTGTATGAAATCTTCTTACAAATTTCGTAGGCTCCAACCCCCTGGAGACACCAATCCCCACTATTGAGCAACAACCCAGCAAGAGACGCCGATCTCTTCTAATGAGAGGCACAAACCTCTCGATATCCTCAATTAGGAGGCTCCAACCTCCAAATGAATATTATGTTTTCCTTCTCGACTATTGCTGTTGCGATATGTTTCACAATTCTGCCTTAAAGCCGTCAGAAAGTTATGCTATAAATTCCCTCACCAATCCGCTCAAACTTCTTCATAAAACTGCTCACAACTTTGGCATAAATCTGAACCAAAATGTCTAAAAGATCTACTCATTTCTTCAACAAATTTCATTTATAAATCTGCCATGATCTTGCTTCTAAATCTGCTCCAATAAACCTCAGATCTGCTAATGTATAGAAAGATATTTGTTAATTGCATGCCTTCAAAACTCTTCACACACACCTCTTTATATCTTCTTGAAATTGGGCGATTTTTCATGATGAGACATACCACTTGGCAAGGGAAACAACTCATATATTTGCAACTCTTCAAACAAAACAAGGGCACTTGGAATGGGTTGGCCCATTCATAATATACATATATATCTATCTATCTATGTGTATATATATAATTTCCAAGGTAAGGCACCTCTATGAGGGGAGTCAGCCACTTAAAATAGATTAATTTAATTTAATTTTAACCCTTGCCTTGGGCGCCTTATTAGAGGGGTCGACCCTTAAAAAATAAATGAATTTGTTTTATTTGATTTTCCTCCAAAGGGGGCAACCAACATTAGAATAATTAATTTTATTTTGGGGCTGCCAAAACACCACCAAAACACCTTTGACATCAATGACTATTTTTTAACAGTAGCAGCTGTATGGAACATTGTAGCAGCTACATGGAATACTATAGCAATGGTACAGATTATTGTAGCAAACTTTAAAAATCAGAAAATCTTCAATTTTTTCATATAATAATCTAAACTAGAAACACACACAACTGAAACACAAAATATATTTTATATATTTCAAATATTCCACATCACACAAACAAACTAATAGCCACAACCAAAACTGACAATCTCCAAAACAGTTCAGTACCAAGGTAATCCCAGAGTGGAATTACTCAAATGACGAGGAGGGTTTTTTGTCCTTGAAACCATCTTGGCAAAGGGTTTTTGTCCTTTGGTAGAAGAGGAAAAGCTCATGTTCATTCTCTAGAAAGTAGAAATTGATAAAATGAGTAAGAAGGGAATTTTCTGAGCACAAACCCCTTCTTATATAGGCCTTGGGGGGATATGCTTTAATTTAATTTTATATTCTTTTTCTCTTGAAAACATAAAATTACAAAACATGTATTTTAAAATAATCACTTTTGAACCCCATTCTTGACACTTTTTGATCCTCTTTTGAGAACACTTTTTAGATAATTAAACATGAGTTGCCTTTTGACAGTATAACATAAAGTTACTTTTCAACAACTTAAGTTAAATTATTTAATTATTTCCCTTCTAACGCCCCACTAACCTATGGAACATAAACTAATAGGCTAAGGTGCTCACCTAAATATCATTGCTTGAAAAAGGGGACATGACATTAAATGACTGCTGGCGTCAAATGATCATTTATATCAGGGAGAACCCTAACACAAATCTGCTCTAACAAAACCATAAACAATCAACATCCTTGTGGAATTTTTAGTCCTGAAATCTGTACACAGAAAACCTTTCACATTGGTGCTGAAAACTCCTTGGAAGGCCTGCAACACCATTAATGAACAGTCTTGATTCTGCTGTGAACAGCAGAGGTGAAATTTATTCATGAAGTTTAATCAATGAATTGCCTTTATAGACGTTAAGTTGCCCTTCCTGGCATACTTTGGACTAGTTTCTTTTTGTTTCAAAGCAATGGCAGAAATTGTTTCGGCACTCGCCACAGTATGACTGATTAGGCAAAGTTTTGGAGTGGTTTAACCAAGAGGAATGTGCGCTGGAGGAGAATTAGTATGGCAAAGTAAAGGAGATTGTGGACCAATGTCACATTTTTAATGCTATCTAGAAGGTGGCAAAGATTTTAAATGGCATGCCACGTAAAAGTTGCGCTTAGAGGAACTTTATGTGGCTTAACCCATCTTGGCATGTGCCACTCATGGTTTTGTCAATCAAGACATCTGCCTATGTCTTCTTTTCATAACCTTTAAGTGTTGGCAGAGTTCAACGAAGTTGTTGCCAAGCTTTAGGCAGAGAAATGTATGGTTTGTGCCAATAAAAGCTGTGACTTTATTTCCATTTCCTCTAGCTGAGTGCCAATCACTAATGCGATTGCCATATTTCATGATGTTTGGTAAAACTTTTGAATGGTTTTTCCACAAAGAAATCACACCTCATATTTTTCCTTTTAACCCTTGGCGGAGATCACATAAGTTACTGCCACCTTAGTTGCACTTCATCAAGCTGTTTGCCACTATTATGGGCAGAATTTTTGCTGGACTGAGCCACAAAATTGTGCATCTTTTTTCATTGTTTATTTCCTCATTTTCCATGGCCATGGTTTCATTATGCTGTTGCCATATTTTGATTCATAGGCGGAACATTTTCTTGGCATTGCCAGCACCAAATACTGCTCAAATTTCATTGATTATTTCCTCTTCTATGCCAGGCACTAATCCCTTGTGTGTTTGTCACATTGGGTGTGGTTTTCAAGTACTATTGCCACCTGATTTGTGCATGACACAATTTCAACACTCACAAGCTTGGGCAGAGATTCATCAACTCTTTTCCATATTTCCCTTATGAGTAGGTGGAAGATTGAGGTGGTCTTGCCACCTAGAAAGTGCACCAACTTTGTCACGCATTTAGTATGTTGGAGGAATTTCTGGGTGGTGATGCCAAGGAAAAAGTGTGCCTTGAGGAGTCCACTTATTCATTTGCAAATCTTGTTGATTTCAACCCCAACTCTTAGTGATTTCCTTTTGTTCGATTTCAATTGCCAGATCGAATCATCAGTAAGAACTTCATCTTTCACTTGGAGTAGTGCAAATTTGAGCAATCTGCAAGAATTGTTAGTTGAAAATCTTGCAACTTGATAGGGGAAAACCTCAATTGACATGAATGAATACAACAAGGATAATTTGATTAATGACAATAAATGGACCAGAGGTAGTGCAAAACCTAAGTTTTCTATGGGTACAACTGTAATGCCCCTTGTCCTAATTTGCCTTAGAATTCGCCTATTAGTCACAAATTCCACAGACTAGGGTTAGGGATTTCACCTTATCAAATGAATAACTCCTTTAATGATGTAATCTTGGAATGAAACCTGTATTCACCACATGAACAACACTCCCCAATATGTATATATATTCGTTAGCATTAGACAATTTCATCACATTTATAGATTATCAATAATGCAACATATTATAAACTAGGAGGAGGAACATGGTGGGTCCGCCCAAAGCCATATGCCAAGCCTAAGAGAGTGTATACCACACCCTCCCTCTTGGCGACTAGTACTTGCTTTCCCCATCCATGTCACAACCTTGGAAGACACTTGCCAACCTGTGGGATTGGGCGGAGATCGTGAGTGGGCTCTCTTGGCTCCTACCACTACACCTTAGGCCCTACCTTTGTGAGGCGTTGGGCGGAGGTCATAAGTGGGCTTCTGGCCCCTACCACTGGCACCTCAGGCCCTTCCATAGGATGGGTTTCAGACAGTCATAGACAATTCTAACTTAGCTCTAATAATATAACTCATTTTAAGATTTATAAGCAATATGTATATATAGATTCCTGACTACTTGCAGAATTCAGACATCCTGTTCAATAAAAGAACTGGTAAAACTATATGCATTAACAAAAGAAAAGAAGAATACAATATAAAGCAGAGAAGTTCTGCTGTAGACATTAAATGTCTACCAACCTACTAACTACTCACTACTGTAGAAATAGTAGAAATCTAAGCTAACTAAAACATTGTAATATTGACCATTAACAAGATAAAAATATATTATTCTAACACCCTCCCTTAATGGTCAATCTATCAACAACACCAAGTTGCCCCCTGAATTTGACAAACTTATCTGGGCTCAGAGACTTGGTGAGAATATCTGTAGTTTGATCTGCTGTCGGAACATATTGCAGCTGAACTGATCCGTCTTCTACTAGCTTGCGGATGTAGTGACAATGAAGCTCGACATGCTTGGTACGTTCATGGAAGATTGGATTTTTGGCCAGTTTGAGCACCCCTTGATTATAAGTGTACAAGGGAGAAGGTCCTGCTTGTGACATGTGCATGTCAGAAAGCATCCTTCAGAGCCAAACTGCCTCACATGCTGCCTTAATGGTTCCTCAATATTTTGCTTCAGTTGAGGAAAGAGCCACTGCTTGTTGCATCTTGCTGGTCCGTGTTATAACACCTGTACCCAAACTGAATACATACCCAGAAGTGGATTTTCTGTCATCCACTGAACCTACCCAATTGGAGTCTGTATAACCAATCAGTTTTGGATCCTTGCATCTGCCATAATCTGAAGTGCCCTTAACATATCTCAGCACTTGCTTCGCTGCAATCCGATGATCAACTTTTGGAGCTGTCATGAAGCGAGAAATGTAGCTCACTGCAAAATTGGTGTCATGTCTAGTGGCAGTGAGGTAGATGAGACTGCCCACTAGTTGCCTGAATGTCGTTTCATCGACTGGAGGTGAATCAGAGTTGGCTGACAATTTCAGCCCCTTCTCCATAGGTGTGGAGGCAAGTTTGCAATCCTGCATCCGAAATTTGTCAAACAGACTTCGAGCATATTTAGACTGAGATAAAAATACTATTAGTTGTCTGCCAAACCTCAATACCCAAACAGTAATGGAGAAGCCCCAAATCTGTCATGTCAAAAGCCTGACACAAATCTTGTTTGATTGCTACAATCAAATGTGCTGAACTACTAGTAATGATCAAGTCATCAACATAGACAACAAGAAAGAGAATATCATCACCAGAGTGTTTGACATACAGATTACTGTTAGAAGGGCTGCGCTAAAAACCATGATCAACCAAGTACTTATCAATCTTGATGTACCATGCACAAGGAGCCTATTTCAGTCCATAGAGTGCTTTCACGAGCCTACATACCTGATGCTCTTTGCCAGCAACCTTGAAACCAGGAGGCTACATCATGTAGACTTCTTCTTGCAACTCATCGTTGAGAAAGGCACTCTTGACATCCATCTGATGAACTATCCATCCAAATTGGGCTGCAATAGCGAGAAGAAGACGAATTGTGGTCATCTTGGCGGTAGGAGCAAAATTTTCCTCATAATCAATGCCCTCCCACTGTGTGAATCCCCGAGCAACTAATCTGGCCTTGTATTTATCCAAAGTACCATCTGCATGATACTTGACCGTATAAACCCATTTGCAACTGATAGGTTTCTTTCCAGGAGGAAGATCAGAGAGAACCCAAGTGTGATTCTTCAGAAGACTATGATATTCTGTTTGCATAGCCTTTTCCCACTTTGGAATTCCTTTAGCCTCTGAATATGTATGAGGCTCATAGATGTTGTGGATGTTGGCCATAAGAGAAAAATAGACTGTGTTTTGCTGCTTGCTCTTTCTGCGAGCTGATCTACCCTCAATGAGTTCATCATCGTGAAGATCTCTGATAGTCCTGAGCCACCATTTAGGTCGATGAGTAGAGGTACCAATGTCTGAAATAGGAGAAACAACATCTCCTGGGATTTCTGGAACAAAGTCACCTGGATGTGAGTCCTGAGGAAAATCAGGTGGTGCAATGTCATGACTGGTAGACTCATCTTCAGAGTTAGAATGCTTTGAAGCCCTCCCATCAGGGGAACCAAGAGGAAGACGAACACCCTCATCAGAAACCTTCATAGGCTGATCCACAGGATTGGTAGTAGGAACAAATGGACCAATTGTCTCATCAATCACAACATCACGACTGAATATGAGACGATCTGTCTCCACATCAATCAACCTGTATGCCTTGTGATTGTCACTATAACCAGTAAACATAAGTGTCTGGCTCTTGGAGTCCAACTTGGTACGCTTGGCTTCTGGAATCAATACATGAGCTGTAGAACCGAAGACTTTCAGATGGACCACCTTAGGCTTACGTCCTGACTAGGCTTCTTCTGGAGTCATCTTCCTAACGGCCTGTGCAGGTGACTGATTCAGGAGGTAGACTGTAGTATAAACTGCTTTAGCCCAGTATTTCTTGGGTACATTTCTATACTTCAGCATAGAATGAGCCATTTCAGTAATGTTGCGATTCCTACGTTCAATGACACCATTCTGCTGAGGGGTGTATGGTGTGGTGAGTTGGCACTTAATGCCATGTGTAGCACAAAAAGTAGAGAAGTTAGTTGAACAAAACTCCCCCCCATTATCTAACCTTAGAGTGACAATCTGAGAATCGGATTCTTTCTCAACTAAGGCCTTAAACTGCTGAAATGTATTGAACACATTTGATTTATGTTTCAAAAAATACACCCACATTTTTCGACTGAAATCATCAACGAATAATAAAAAGTACCTAGACCTAGTAACAGATGGAGTGTTCATTGGTCCGCATACATCAGCATGAACCAATTGAAGTACCTTGGAGGCTCGCCAAGAATCACCATCCGAAAACGGTGTCCGATGCTGCTTCCCAGCTTGACAAGCTCGATAAACTCCATGATTTTGAGTTTGGATCTTAGGTAGACGAGCAACCAAACCCTCCCAAGACAGTTGAGAGAGATAGTGCACATTCAAGTGCCCATTACGCTGATGCCAAAGTTTGCTGATGGTTGTACTCTTGGCTGCCAAAGCGTGCTCTTGAGAATCACCGGAATCAGCAAGTCTATATAGACCATGATCCTCAAGTTCCATAGCTATCGTAGTACGAGTCTCCCTATCAATGATGCTGCAGGTGGACGAACTGAAAACAACATCCAACTGGGGAGAATGCCGCATGATCTGATTGACTGAGAGAAGGTTATGTTCCATGCCTGGAACATAGTAAACATCAAGAAAGAGTAAATTTCTTCCTCCTGAGTGAATCTGAACAGTGCCCTTACCAGCAACTCTCTACTCTTCACCTCCAAAAATGACAGAATTAGAGAATGATTTGAAATTTGTGAACCAATCTCGATGATGAGTAAAATGCCGCGAAGCCCCAAAATCAATATACCAGGCAGAAGATTGTACTGGATTTGTTGTTCACTTGGCCATAAAAGCATAGAATGCAGATTCTTTCTGCTCGGGGTGCTCCGCGACATTTGTCGTTTGTTGAGACCCTCCTTGCTTCTTTTGTTCAGAAGCCAACCAAATGCGACAGTCAGCCTCCACGTGACCTTATTTATGACAATAATTGCACTGAATGTTCTTTTTCTTCTTGCTGTCCTGAGAAGAACCAGAGCCTTTCGGCTGAGAAGATTGAGCCTTCCCTTTGTTCTTAGCAGAAGATTTGGCAGAGAACGCTTGCTCTTTGGAGGTGGAATTGGTACTACTTCCAAATTGCTGTCTCCAACGGTCTTGTTGTAGAAGCTTGTTACACAAGTCTGGAAACTTCAAGTGAACATTTGTTGAAGTAATATTGAGCGTTTCAATGAAATGCTCATCAGATTTTGGCAAACTCTTCAAAGTAATGACGACCATGTCCTCTTCCTCCATTGTGCGACCAATCGCCTCTAACTGATCATGAATGTCCTTAATCTTCGTCAGATGTTCCTGTAAGGACATTTTCTCATCCATCATGATGGAAAAAAGCATGTTCTTGAGAAAGAATGCTCTGCTCTTGTCAGAGGTTTTATGAAGGGCCTTCAAATGATCCCAAATTTCCGTAGCAGTTTTGCCAGACAGTACTTGAGGTAGCTGCTCATCTGTGACTGAGAGTTTGATGAGCATGACGGCTTCTCGGTTGCGTTCATCCCATTTGTCCTGGTCTTTTCCAACAGCGGTAGTTCAAGATGAAGTACCCAGAACAATCGCATCAAGACACTGATACTCGAAGATGGTCAGGATACCCTGCTTCCAGGGGTTATAATTCTTCCCATTCAACTTCTGGCTGCTTTCAAGCATTATGTTTGTCAGAGATGCCATCACAGACGTTGAGGTCAAACTGGTGAGGGCAAAATAATGCATAGAAAACAGAAACAGGTTCTGCAGAACAAATTCCATAGTAGAAACCGAAACCCTAGCACGGATTTCAAGGCACTTTGAAGACGAAACCTAGAAGATCTAGAGTACCCGAAAAATGTTGCTGAAAACCCAAATTTTTTTTTGAATACCCAAAAACATTTGTTAGCACCCACTTGCACAAATTTTGAGGCACGAACTTCGAGACACTCTGAAAAATCTAATGACAACCTAGTTGAGTTGCGAAAAACCCTCAAGGAATCTGCAATAAAAATAAATTTTAGCCTTGAAACAGAGGGTCAAAACCCTAGTCGAATTGGCAAAAACCCTAGGCCGCCATGAAAGCTTCAAAAATTGCAGAAAAAATTGCCAGAAATTTCTTGAAATCGTAGTACAAAGAGGGCAAAAACCCTAGGCGACGCTGGTATAGGTAGAAACAACCAACGCAAGCTCAGAAATCGAACACGAAATCACCAAAAATCGTGCTTCAAACACGTCTGAGAAACACGAGCTGATTGAGGGTCTGAAAAACTCCCGTCGGCTCCCAAAAACTCGCGTCTAAACTAGTTGAAAATTGCGCCACAAAAGATGAGCAAACGCGGCCAAAAATCTGCAGAAAGGTCGTAGACTGAGAAAGGAGGTCGCCCAAAAATCGCGCGCCCAAAAATGCGGCCAGTAGAGAAGCAAAAATGTAGATCATAAGGGCATAAAAGAAAATGCGTCCACAACACCCAGAATCGAGGCCCTGGCACACGAAAATGCCCATGCGAAAATGCTCCCGATTTTTCCAGAAAGATGATCACGAATTTTTTCAGAAAAAAAACGTGATTTTCAGACTTCTGTAGACCCTTGATGTTCACCTTAGAAAAAACGGGATTTAGGGTTATTTTTTTTCTTCTACAGCTTTGATACCATGTTCGATAAAAGAACTGGTAAAACTATATGCATTAACAAAAGAAAAGAAGAATACAATATAAAGCAGAGAAGTTCTGCTGTAGACATTAAATGTCTACCAAACTACTAACTACTCACTACTGTAGAAATAGTAGAAATCTAAGCTAACTAAAACATTATAATATTGACCATTAACAAGATAAAAATATATTATTCTAACACATCCAACATTTCCTTACTATGCAGAATCCAAGTTTATACATATATGTAAGTTAATGAATAGCAGATTTACAGAATCAGTCGTATGTATATACAAAATAGCAAATAGCAGGGTAGTATCAGATCGATATAATGAGCATACAGAATTAGTTCGATGTATAAGTAAGCAGCAATCCACAGAGCATACCGAATTGATAGATATGGTTCGATAGCAATGACAGAGATACACCTGTTGTGTAAGATGATCTGCCAATCCAGGTCCTGATATTTTCCATGCTGATATCTTTCTTCTTCTTGCTTGATCAATGATTGATGGTTTTATATTCAGAAGATATTACTTTCTTTCTATATCTGCTGTTATATCCCCTTTCACAGATGATTTGTCCGCCTTTATAAATACTCCTAGTGGTGTGAATAGTCACAACCTTTGTAATAGCTGCACCCACCCTTTCAAAGGATACAACCTTCTATATTTCAAGCACTGCCTCTTAGTTGCTGTTAATTGCTGCCTTTAATTTAATTAAGGCCTCCATCATATTATCGCTATCATATAGGTGATCGCTGCATTAATAGTTCCTTATTAATTCCCCTCAAATTCCTTGTTGAATCGCTATTTATAATTTGATAAGGTTTTCTTTAAAGTTTTAACCAAAGTCTAGCGCTGCCTTCTGGGAATCGTTGCTATATCTTTTGTCACTATCCTTATTTTGTCTTTATGTGGTTTTTTTCTTATAAACTTTTTCTTTTGTTTGTTTCTCTTACAATGGGCATGACAGTTTATTTAGTTAAAATCTTTGCTTTCATTGACCCTCTTTGGCAGCGATTATTTTATCCTTTCTGTGCAAGCTGTGGTCAGGGACATGACAACAACAAACTCTTACCTATGTTCTGAAAAAAACTAGATTTCTATATAGGTTCAAAACCAGGGACCACATACCCAAAGCTTGCCCTTTTGCTAAGTAGATATGGCACAACATGGGAGCTTCTTCTAATAGAAAGACCTGAAATTGGCACTAAGGATTTAATGCCCATTACGTTAAAATCCTTGAAACAACCATTGAACTTTCTCAAGTATCTTATAGGACGATGCCATGTTTTATTTGTTAGAATATATGGCTTGGATGAAACTACAAATTTTTAATCAAAGCCCATCCCTGGAACAGGCTTGTCAGCGTATCAAAGACAAAAAGCAGCTTAAACCATAGTACTTGTGTGTCAGGAATATGCCCCCTCTATAGGTCTCCAAGCTTCAACAGGGAAGAACTTGCTATATATATAGTTTGGCAAATCCCATTTGACTAGAGACTGCCAAGATTCCAGGTTGTGGGAATCCCGAGATGGGAATCACCCACTCTCCTACAAGCTGAATTATGTTGGGGCCTACTTTTGTTTTAAATTGTGTAATCGGGTCCTATTTTCACCTGGGTTTGTGTGTGGGTTTGGTCTTGGTATTGGTTCGGTGCGGGTTCGTCCCCGGGTACGCCTAGGGTATTGCCTGGGCGTACCCAATACTGATATAGGTAAATTTTTGGGTTTCTGAATCTGATACAATACTGAAATAAACTAACACTTCTGATCATGTAGTAGTAAACACCAACTGGAATATGAAAGCATTAGGGAAACTTCTTCTCATATGATATTCACATTTGGGAAAGAATTAATAATGGACTTCAAACTGGTGTAGTAGCACATAAATTATATGTAAATAGTGAAATCACTAAGGAATATGTCTAACCAAAACACGGTTGTATGAAGTCTGAAACATCCTTCAATCAGCAGCTACAACAATGTTATGTAACCCACAACCAGTAAACATTAAACTTCTATTCGAAAAATGATACTTATCTATAACCCCTTGTAAATAGGGGCAGCAAGTAAACACATGCTGAAACTGTATATTTTTTACATGATAAGACTGCATTTGGGAATTAATTAATAATGGACTTCAAACTGGTGTAGTAGCACATAAATTATATGTAAATAGTGAAATCACTAAGGAATATGTCTAACCAAAACACGGTTGTATGAAGTCCGAAATATCCTTCAATCAGCAGCTACAACAATGTTATGTAACCCACAACCAGTAAACTTCTATTCGAAAAATGTTACTTATCTATAACCCCTTGTAAATAGGGGCAGCAAGTAAACACATACTGAATCTGTATATTTTTTACATGATAAGACTGATCGACATGTATTTTCGTTTTTGCAAATTCTGAATATGAGGCACACACAGAGAGAGAGAGAGAGAGAGAGACACACACACACACAGATTGACATGTATTTTCATTTTTGCAAATTATGAATATGACACACACAGACAGACACAGACAGACACAGACACAGACACAGACACAGACACACATTATTCCTGTACCTGTATTCAAGGAATTTTTTTTTCTGTACCATTGCATCAGGTTCTGGTATCGGTGTTTGATCTTTAATGCAGTTTTCTTTTCTTTTTAACACACACACATATTATTCCTGTACCCGTATTCAAGGAAATTTTTTTTCTGTACCACTGCACCGGGTTCTGGTACTGGTGTTTGATCCTTAATGCAGTTTTCTTTTCTTTTTAACATGATATATTTGAACTTCCAGAATTATGTTTTCACCCAGAAAACTGGTAAGGTAGTAGACTCACAACAATGTGGATAATTATTTTTGAGTATAAGTGCCCTACAAGTGAAATTGTAATCTGTACCACACTGAAGATATAAGGGAAATCTAATATGTTAGCTATCCCACAGAGGTTCCTTATTTGATTTTCTATCAGCTTGCAGACTAGTGCTGTATTCTTTCTGGGTGGTGCTAAGAAGATGGCCACTTTTAAGAAGCAACAATGCATGATATAAAGAAAAGACTTAGTAAGCAACAAAATTTTGTAGGCAAGAAGTACTGAGAGATGACCTCTCTTAAGAAGCAACAATTCAGGATATAAAAAAAAGACTTTCAAATGTGAACTTCCACATTTGTCAATTGGAATTGATAACATTTTCCAACTGCATTTCTTGGATGTGCTGTGCTTGAATTAATTTTGTCTTATTCCTCCATATATAATATACTTTATGGCTTATGCATTCTTTGTAATCATTGTGGTTTAACAAATTTCGGACATTTGCTGTTTTTCCTGATGAAGCCTTTTACATTTAGGAAACTTCTGTTCTAAATGCACTTACATTGATTCAGATTTTATCCAGAAGGTTGACATTCTAGATTAGTAATCAACACATTCAGCAAGTTGTATGAACTTACAATTTGGATTTTGAGTGGATTGAAGAGTTTGAAGTTCATTATAGACAATAGGATTTTCAATTTCATTTCTCTTGCTGATGAAAGTTATCTTAATTTATGTAACTCTAGTTAGTTAGACATGTTTCAATTTTAAAATTAGAAAGTAACTTCAGAGTACATTTGCAGAAGATTCTTTCCTTCTAGAAAAACTTGTGTTAATGTTCTTGTTCCCGTTGTCACTTCTTAATATGAATCCTTTCAAAAAATTTGAAATTTGATATTTTTAATTTTTACTCAGAGCATCAGAATTCCTTTTATGAATTCAGTGTAAATGCTCTGCAGAATATTTCTGCTGATAACCAGTACACATAATAATGAGATCAAGTGCCATAAGAATTCATGTTATTCACCATGTATGCTCAACACGAGTTCTCTGTAAATGTAAAAATTTGCAGGTATGTGATGCATCATCTCTTTCTTTTTTTTGCTTCCCAGGGTCCAGAAAATCGAGAACTGAAGCTCTGGGTTCCCTTTGATTCTTCTTGTTTAGTTCCAGCAGAAGTTAATGGAAAATGGAGATGGAAATGCATAGAAACAGTGGAGTTGAAAAATTCAACAGATAGAAGGCCATGCCAGCTATATTTTAATAGGACATTAAGAGATTCAGATGCAAGCTTACTTGTTGTGGGTAGTACACAAGATAGTTCACTATATGTGGTACATATAGAATTTGAGGCCCAATCTGCTTATATGGATTATTTATCCAAGTTTTGTGTGGAATTACCCATTTCTAACCTTACTGCAAGAAGTGATAGTTCAGGTGATGGGGAAGGGATTGTGGAGATATTTTGTGTGCATGAGGAATCTATACAGCTGTATACTTTGCAGAGGTCTCAATGTACTCCCCCGGCACATAATGGTCACCTACAGGAGCTAGACCTGTCAGACTCACTTGGTTTCTCTTCTATAGAAAGTATTGAGTATTGCACACTTAAAGTGGATGAGAAAGCAGAACCTTTATCACCAGTTTCAAGAGTTAGCAATTCTCTCTCAAGTCAACCCACAAGCTCAGGTTTTGGGAGTTGGATTGAAGTCCCTGGTTTACTTGATCACCTAAAGGATGTTGGAAATGCTCAGCCCACGGACTTTGTCTTGCCAGATCAAAATTCCGCATGTTTAAGCCAAATGAATACTATTGCAATGGCTTCGTTTTCTCAGCAAAAGCCTGTTTTAGATCTGACGAGAAACACTTCTTTGAAGAGCATTAAATATTCTCCTGTTGATTCTCTTGGAAAGCTTCCCGAGACAGAGGCTGTGACCAACTTCATTACATGCACTGTTCCAAGAGTACCTGTAGGACAGAAAACTCATGAAATCCTGACTTCCAATGACAAACAAAATGTTAAAGTATCTACATTTACAGATTTGAAAGGCTGCAATCATGGATATCCATTTGCTCTTAATGCAGCATCATCGACGATAGATAATAATAATTCGAATCAATTAATAAGGAATTCAGTTCATTCATCAGTTACAGACCAAACTATCACAGGCAAAATGCATACAATATCATCATCTGAATTTAGTGATAAGAAGACTGTGGTTATGGAAACCCATGAACTCCATGAAATGGGACAAACATCAGAGTTTAACAACTGGAGGATGCCATCAGATATATCTTTAGGGAATATTGAGCAAGTTAGAGAAAATATAGTGTGTTCGAAGTGTATTATGAACTCGAGGGTAATTGAACTTCCAGAATGCTCTGACTGGAATTACATTCATGCCAGGTCCACTTCTACAAATATCTCTTTGCCTTATGTTCTAGGAAAGTATCCATATGATGGAAATACAGATCCAATTCAAATACATGGGGGGAAAGCTGTAACTGGTGCTCCAGCAGGAGGAAGTTCCTGTTTTGGAGGACAGAACAGAAGGCCAGTTAATTTCAATCATTTTAAAGAACTGGGTCTGCGCACAGCATTGGTGGAGGAATCATTACACAGTGTAAATTTTATTTAAATTTTTTGTCTAAAGACAAATAGAAGTTGTACTTAATCATCCTGTTCCATTAGTGAATCGGATCTGTTCTCAAAATTTAGTTTGACTCTCCCATTTCTGTAGGATGGAAGACATGTTCTATCTTTGTAGAAAATAATTAGCAGGTTTGCTTATTGATGATCTTTAAATTGCAGCTGGCCAACATGCATGCAGAATTTCAGAAGCATATTTCTGTTGCAGTGGAAGGTTCAATAAGTGAAGAGAGTAATCGACTTGAATCATGCATTGCAAAGCAGCTTGAAAGATGCATTGAAAGATATTCTGATGAAATTTACACAGGGTCTGAGGACACTAGCACAAGAGATTATGAGCACAATGTTATGGAGCATATGGCATTAAAGATCTCCAAAAATGAATTACCTTCAGCAGTCTGTAAAAATATTAACACAGAAATTTCATTTCTCGGGCCTGCAATTGCCAGATCAATTTTGTCACATGCTAATATAATGGAAATCTTGTCAAAGGTTAATCTTGGTTCCTTAATTATTTCCTTTCATGTTGCTGCTTCCATTCTGTTGCTTACTTCCAATGCCTGAAATCATGTGGTAGAAAATGCACTACTTTTTTAGTTGAGAAGGGTTAAAAAATGTAAATAGAAACACAAACTCATAACGAGTGTGCAGTTGCTCTTTGTTCCATTCCACTTGCTTGGTATTGACTCCTACCTACAGAAATCTGGTGTTATTTTCATTGTTTACTGATTTCATATACATAACTGTTTAGTTTAATGGCATGCGACCCTCAGCTTTTAAATATTCTGTAATACTACAGTTCTTAATTTCTACTGTCATCAACTGCAATTTCCAATATAATGTATCAGGTTCTCGAGGAAGCTGAATCTGGGTAACTTATTTGGTTTTTATATTTTGTAAAATTGCAGAAGCAAGAAATTATTGCTGAAAAACTAGAGAAATACCTTGTAACTGCTGCAGACAAGCACACCATAGAGCATCTGCAGGATAATTTCTGGTCTCAAACATTACAGGTTTAGTAAGTGATGTCTCTTCCTCACAGAATATCAAAATGTTTTCTACCACATTTGTTGACATTTTAAAGCAGGGCGAGTCTCACAATTTTTTATACAAGTATTTAAAGCAATCTCAGGATGGATTTTTGGATGTTCAAACTTCAAATAATGAAAAATAAGATTGTGAAATTACAAAAGATTTGTAATTTTAAAATATTTTCAGTGTTGTGTGATATTCTATAGCACCCTCCTTGTGCTACTTGTCACAACAACAATTTCATTAAAATACTGGCTTGCTTTATCTTATACAACTAACATAAAACATAGTACATTCAAGAGCACATAATGTCTGTGTAACATTTACAGTTTTGTGTAATGTCCCTTACCCAACCTTGTCCTAGAACTCACTTGTTTGCCCTAGAATTCGTTTGTTGATTAGAATTAGGGTTTCTTTCTTCCAAATGAGTATTCTCCTATTTCCATAACTCTAGATTGGAATCCTGTATCATCCATATTGACAACATATCTGTTAGCATTAATATCTAGATATCCAAAAATAAGACATAATCATAAAGAAATTATGCAGACATAATTATACTTGCAGATTGAAAACATAAGAAAAGTAACTCAGCCCATCAGGAGAGGGGAATCCTTAAGGGGCCAATGGTCTACCACTTCCTATTGCCCAACCCTTTTCTCGGGCCCGCAGGGGAAAATGCCTAGGTGGAACCCCCATCCCTCCATGACCCAACCCTTGCTTGGGGCCAGTGAGGCAGAATACCCAACCCTTTCTTCAGGCCAGTGGGGTGGAACCTGGATGGGGTTTATAGACAAACCACTTAAGTCATGATTCACCACTCCTGGCAGGATTACAGACACAATTCAGACAATTGATATGTAGTCACCACATATGCAGTCATTAGTACTTCATCTGTATTTACACATATTATGCAATAAGAGTGTTCAATATGATCAAACAGATCATTGAGTCCTAATATGAAGGTATATTAGAATATAGAACTAAATTAAGCAATATTCATGTCTACATGTTCATTATGTTCTTTCAATGATGCAATTCAATACATCCTGCAAGTTCAACATTAGTTCAATACAAATGTAATTGCAAAAACCTAGACATCAATCAAATATATATGTAGATCAACCATCATTAGAACCATATCTATAGAAGGTAAACCCTTTGGCCTATGATCAGACAAGGACTACACAGTACGTCTAAATACACTGCTGATTTCCATTATAGTGAGTCTATTTCCAAATTCGATAACAAGAAGGAATGGTTCCAACACATCAGAGGCGACCGTGTGCATTCCAATGAATAAAGCATATTGATTATTTTTAATAATACACAGATTGACTGGGCATACAAGGTTCATGCAGCATTGTTATGTCAGATTGAGGACAGCTAAATATTAAAGCTAAGTGAGTAGTCTCACCTGATCGACTATGTCTTCCCATGACTCTTTACTCCTTAATCGCCTTCCTTCAATTTTGCATTTGATTGATCATAGGATAAAACATATATAAATAAATATTAATCTATTCATTTTTATATTAAAATCGTAATTACTTATAAGACTCAATAATTGCGGCAAGCATCATTATTGCATAATTGTGAATATATATATATGTATATGTATATAATTATTCCTTACTTATATTAATTAGTATTCATATATATGTTTATTCATATATTATTCATTATTCATTATTCATATATTATTACTTATTCAATCATTATTCTTTCCTTATATTAGTATTCATATATATTCTTTATTCATTTCATATTATTCATTATAAAATTTATCTATATTCATGCACATATACCTGTATACCTATTAAATAATATAGACATATTAAATGGCTCTATATTCCAATGCACATCAATCATAGATCATATTACTGTGCTGCTGTTCTGAAATGCTTTCCCATATTATTTCCTTCTATACTTCTCTATTGATTAGAATATGTTTCCCTTGATGATGCTGCTTCAGATTGTATTGATTTATGTATTTATCCCTAGAGAAGCTGATCGGCTCTGAATAAGTTTTACCAGTCCAGATATACTCAGATTTAATTATATGATTTTTTCCCCACTGCTTGTTTGCAATTGTCTTCTCTTTAATACCCGATCTACCAAGAGACATCGCTGTTCACCTGTAGCTCTTCTTTCAAGGGTCACGTCCCTTTGATATGAATCGCATCACACAAAGGGGTGGGTCTTTGTATCGTTTCCTCACCTTTTGTTTATTGTTTGTTTCCTTAATAAGTGGGCAACCATAGGTGGGACCGTTCTACTTTATGTTTATTAATAACCGTGATATCTTCTTGCTAGGGATCACTGGCTTAGGGGAGATGGTTAGGAATCGCTGCATTTAGGGATGATTAGTATAGGAATATATTCCTTTAAGATTGCTGTTAGTATATCCTATTTAAATATTTATTATTTTATATTGTTTATTTTATTTGTTATTTATTTATTATATTTAATATTTTATGCTTGTTTGTTTAGTTATTATATTTATGATTTTATATTTGTATTATATCATATTTATGATATGTATTATAATATGTGTTATTCTATGATGAGAATAATGGTTAAAGGTGATTAAATTTATAATCATAATATTGTAATAAATTTGCTAATAACCAATATATATATATATATATTTATTTATTTATTTGCATTTCAATATTTGGTTGTTTCTATGTTCTATTTCGGGGACATGACATTTTGGAAGATAAGATTTACTTATGCAAGTCAGATTATGCACTCCACTCTCTTAGCTAGTCTATTCTTCTGAAGAATCCCTTAGACCCAACGCACCTGAACTCAATTAAGGGCTGTGAGTCCATATTGCCTCTTGTGGCAGCTATTTTATTTGTATTCCCATGTGAACTTATGGGTCTTACCCATTTAATATTCACAGCGCCACTGGCTGTTAGATCAAAGAATCAATGGCTCACAGAGGTTCGTAGCAAACTCTCCCTTGGTTTCTATCCAAAACAATATGTGCTTGCCACATAGATTTACTTTTTTCACAACTCTCAGAAAACTACTGTTTTAACTTTTAAGGATTAAATCACTTACAGCAACATGAAATTTGAATAACAAGAAATAAAACAATAATTAACAGAGCACATACGCAAATGACATCAAGTTTCATCTAGAAAAGGCCCAAGATGTGAAAAACTCCAGACGGGTATAATTTCAGCATCCCATCACTATTAGGTGTCAATACATCAAGTACAATGCCATTTCAATGGTCTTTTGAAGTACAAGTGTACAACAATGTAAACTTAACACTCCTGTACCTCCAATCTGCTCCTACAAACACAAGAACTTTGCAAACACCTTTTTGTTTGAATTAATAATAAGTCACATTCTTCAGCAATCGAACCTCCCAAATGTCTCAATATTCCTCTTTTATCCTCTCTTTGGCTGGTCAGTCCCATGGAAGATGTATGGTTGCAATGGAAGAGGAATGGTTGCACATTTCCAACTGTCTAATTGCTCAACATTACCACCCAAACAACCATCCTTTCTTACCCAGTGGTCACTAAGGAATATCAAAAGTTAAATCAACCGCTATACCTACATCTACAGCCACAACCTCATTAAAATTCAATGATAATAGCTGCCAACAATAGTGGTCCACTTCATATGGCATTTTGCCACCCTAACACTGTCCATGCAGGGAAAAAGAACAAACAAACATGGCTTTTCCAAGTCAACAGCCAGTTAGTAAACATAACATCTATTATTCTGTAGTCGTGCATTTTGGCAACATCACAAATACTTTAGCAGCATTGTGTGCCTTTCAACAACACTTTGGCAGCACAGTTGATCTTCAGCAGAACTTCAACAATAGCTGAGGACACTTCGACAACATAGTAAATCTTCAATAATACTTCACTAGCAATTGAAGACACTTTGACAGCATAGTCTATCTTGAGCAGCACTTAGGCAGCACTGAAGACAGTTCGGCAACAATACTTGAGCAACAGCATACAAATCTTAGAACTTCCTTACAGCAAGTGATGACAAGAATATATCTCCACAAGCACCATGGCAATGTTCTATACCATTTCCAAGGATCCTGTAGAACTTTCCTCCAATCATGAACTCACTATATATTCATTCACACATTCAATATATTGCTAAAAGTAGCTTGCAATTGCTCTATGATACTGGTCATGATATGTCTGACTTTAAGAACTTCCCAGATTGAACCACTGAAATCAGTTTTGGATCATGGCTCCCTAACCAGGGGGATTTTGTTCCCCAAAAGCCTCAGGATACAATCTAGTGTAGAAACTTCTTATCAGCCTCTTCATGAGATACCCATTTGACATTATTTGGAAACTTCCCCTTCTCACCAATCAACTATGTCTTCCATTCTGCATGCTTGGTCTGCTTCACTTTCTTGTCAAGAAAGATATCTTCCTCCAACTCATCCTTATTCTTAGGTGCAAAATCATCCAAAGATTAATAACGTCTTCTAGTTCTTCATCTAACATAGAAGTCTCAAACGAGTGCTATCGATCAACATTGATAACTAAAAGTGTCTTTATATATTTGGGCAGTTCCAATAAAAAAGTAGTGTGCTCTACCCACTTTATGATTTGAAATGGACCCTAAAACAAAGGTTTTAGCTTTTGTGAAGGTTTCCTCTTCTTACCCAAGTACAACTGGATAATGTTGCCAACATGAAATTTATGATCAGTCCAGTGTTAACCATGTTGTTTCTTGCACTTGAGTTGAGACTCTTCCAGTTTCTCTTGGACCCTAAGGTGTATCTGTCTGACCCTCTTCACAAACTTGTGAGCCTTATTAACCTTTGAGTCTCTATTTTTCAGCCCCTTATTTGATTGTCCAAAACAAATATCAAGTGGCTTGGTGGCATAAAACTAAAACATGCCTCAAAAGGCAAAAGATTTAATGAAGAATGGATGTATCTTTTGTAAGAGTTTTGAATATATGTGAAATTTTTATCCCAACCTTTCAATACCTTTGATTATATCTACTGCTTTTGTCTATCCATTTGTTTGTGGATGGAAGTTGATGGACTGTTTTGAGTTTTGTTTCCATTCTTCTCACAGTGTGCACCGAAAATTGCTCAAGAACTTGGAATCATCTATTGGAAATGATGCTTTCCAGAATACCAAAATATATCCATTCATGATTGAAAAACAACTCTGCTGCATCACTCTCTATCACTGGCTTTTGACAAGCAATCAACATACATCTTGCTGAAATGATCTAGAATAACAATAATGTAAATATTACCATGCTTAGTCTTAGAAAGACCTCCAACAAAGTCCATGGAGATGCTTTCCTAGGTCCTTTTAAGCATGGGCAATGGTTGGTACAGCCCCAACTTCTGATTGTTGGTCTTACTCACACTGCAGAAATCACAACTCTACAAACTTTGCAACATCATATGTTAAATATGGACAGTACAAATAATGCTAGAGATTGTTTACAGTTTTTAACTCCAAAATGTCCAGCAATACATGATGTATGTGCCTCCCGCATTTGCAAAGCTTTATGCTCTTTTGGCACAAAAAGTTTACCTACCTTTTGTATGAACTCTTTTTCTAGGTAATAGTCTTGATGAGGCTCAAACCTAGCATGTTTTCCATTGGGTACAATATGATATACCTTGCTGAAATCTGCATCATGCTCATAGTTCTCTACATATACTTCACCACAAAATGGCTCTAGCTTGGATATGCTAGTAACCTGTTGGCGTAACAACTAACACCTCTGGAGTGTAAGTTGGTACAGACAGCTATGCACACTACGCAATGAGTACTCTTCAAATTAGGAGGGGAAGCTCCCTCATTGTGCGGACAAAATGCTTGAAAAGTAAACTAAATTATTTCCTATCTTTTTGTCTCAGCTGTAAGAGGCACAAGGTTAAGAAAACCACGAACGTTGCAGCTAAGGATTTTCTGGTTTTGCAGATCAGTAACTAGAACTAAAATTTAAAGCTTTAAATCTATCTAGTCTCCTCAAGTAAATAGAGCATGAGGAAATGGAGCAGAAATGTTCTTATACGATAAACCAGGTATAGATTCACAACGTGAGGGCAAGGTGGCACAACTATTTGCTGGTCTAAACAGGTTTATTATCACACACATCACACGATAAGTTTTAAGTACAGATTTTCAACGTGAAGGCAAGGTGGGCACAACTATTTGCTCAATCTGAATAGGCTTATTGAAAACAAAACACAAAGGATAGCCAACTAGGACAGTAAATTGCATGGACGAAACACGCGTACAATTTATGATCAAACTAGCCACTATATCTAACTAAGATAAGCATTCACCATAATAACAACCTGAAACCCAAGTGGCATAACAATTCATCATTATCACAAATACTCGCGAACAGATACAAAATAAGCAATATCACAGGCAAGGTAGGCACAACATATTTTACTCGTGCAAAAGTTATTTACAAATGAGCTCAAAGCTCTTATTTATAGACATCAAAGGTGTAGGGAACCCTAAAATCACCTTGAGTCAACTACAATCTTGCATGCATGCAAGGTTTTATTGCTAAACCCTAATAAATCAAACTATATAGTTAACTGGAAAGCTACCATCAGTTAACTAATACATCTAATCTAAATGGACAATGTGCAAGCATGCACGTCCTTATTGAAAGCAAGTTAACTGGAACACTACCATCAGTTAACGAAAACCCTAAATAAAAGCCTAACTCCTGCGAAGATAATCCCAAGGAAGAGATGTGCATGTATGAAATCAGCAAGAGAACTCAAAACTGAAATTCGAGTTAACTGCTGCTCCTGACTCTATCCTCGAAATTAACTGCAGGTCCCAACTGACAGATCACTCCAGGTCATCTCGGTCCAACATCTCGACCAAGAACTCATCAATCGCTCTGTCCTCTGGCACTTTGACGCTATCAAAATGATAATTTTCCTCTTCAATTCCTTGTCACCATCCTTAATTGTATGCATGCATTCTTTGACATCCTTAGCCGTCTTCTTGAAACTAGCTGAAATCACTGAAATGTGATCCAACTTAGACGCCACAGGATCTCCTTCGAGATCATCACGAATCAGCTTCTCAAACTCGGCTTGTACTATATCAAGTTTAACATACGTGCCATCCTCAAGAAGATAATGACACGGGATTTGAACGACAAAGCCACTTGTTGTACCCAAACCAAATTTTTTGCTTCATCAAGGCATTTTGCATAAAATAGTCTAAACTTTGCTAAAATGAAGTTTTGGGCAATATCAAGCATGGAGTTTTTGTCAATATTTTGTCGGTCAAAGTCAATTTTATTGAAAAGAACCTGAAGCAGAGACTCAGAATGGAGCTTTTCACGATGGAGGAACATCTCACGACGGCGTTTCACGTTGTACATGATTTCAGTGATCGAAATGGAGTTTTTAATGGTTAATTTATGAAGATTTCTCAGAGGAAAAGCAAGAAAGCGCAACTATAACCCAGGGGCACCCTTCTTTTTGAAGGTCAAGATCTTGTTGAAAATGCTCATACATACAGTCAAACTCTTCAGAATTGGTCTAGCTATCCGATGAGCTATCCAGCGAAGCTTTCCGAGACCTACAGCTCCGGCAATTGGCGACAGAAGTTGAAATTCTCAAAGTTCCAGATATGAGAAATTTGTCTTTTTCAGGCAAAAGTGCAACTCTAGCCTGAGGGCGCCCATCTTAAAGAGGGGGTAGATTCTGGTATTTTTGGTGGCTCATGCAGTCAATCTGTTCACAACTAGTCTGCTTATCCAACAAACTATCAAACGTAGTCATCCAAATCTCAGAATTCCGGCAGCAGTCATCTGAAGATGGGCATATAATGGAGATTTCACGTTCCTAAGCTTCTTCATTTCACTTCCAGTGCAACTATAGCCCAGGGGCGCTGGTTTATATGAGCTTTAAGATGGCAAAATTTGCAGGCAAAACTTGTAGGCAAAGTCTTCTTGACATCAGTACCACTCTAGCCTAGCTTCGCAATGCATCATCCAGCTTGTCGATCTGACGTTCCAGGTGATCGTGGTGGAGGTTCTACCAAGCACGTAATTTCACGGGTGGACCAACATAAAATTTGTAGTGTATTTCTACAGTCCAGAGGCGCCTAGCCTTTAGACCTGTCAGATGAGGTCGTTCGCGTTCGAAGTCTTCATGGCTTTTGAGCGTAATCATTTTATCTATTCAACGAGCCTAGCGGTCAGCCTTCGGGGTTTAGCAGACGCTCGTACGTGCGAGGTCTTTGGCGAAATGCTGAAGAGTGAGGACATCCGGAAAATGGCCAAGTCTGGAGCGGATATTTTAAATAAAATACGCATTGGCGTTTTTGAGGTCTTAGAAGCAGTTTTCTTGCTTCATCACCTCTAGAGACTTCTCTTGTGGGCCCTTCTGGCTGCCCTAAAACAGATAGTGCCTGAATTGGGTCATCCCAGCTCCAGCTATCAGAGGTCAAAGTAGGGTACTTGGATGAAAGTTCAATTCTCGTCAAAATGACATCAGTGCAACTAAGAGCCAGGGGCGCTTTTACTTTTGAGGCCCTTAACACAGCTTTCAGATGTCATGCATATGTCCGTTGGATGCAAAATGTCTTCAAGCATGCAGTGAGCTTCGTTTCTTGTCAGCAGGGTTCACCGTTCGCCGTCAGCAGCCGTTTGAAGTGTCAGATGGCAGTTTTGGAAAATGGTTAAGTCTGGAACCCGTAAATGAATTTAATCAGGGGCGCCTAATTTTTTAGGGGGTTAAACGATGGATTTTGTAGTAGTGTTTCCCAGCAGACATTTCTTCCTTGTTCAGTAGGCTTTCCGTTGAATTCTCCAGCTCAGTCTCAGCATCTTCCAGTCACTTAGAATTCAGTATCGAAGATGGCCAGTCGTGACTTTGTCGTCAGCTATTAAATAGGAAGTTAATAAAAAGTGAAGCATCTTGAGCAAATGGACGCCTATGAGCTCAAGAGTTGACTTTTCCGAATCGGTGAAGTCTAACGGTGAATCTCAAAGCTTCATCCGAATTGTCAACTGAAGTTCAAAATATTTAATATTTATTTTACAATTTTAGCATTAAAAATGGCGATTTTCTATTTTTGGCGCCTTTGCTAATTGCATGATAATGAATATTTTATTATTTATTTAAATTCAAACTTCCAGTCAGTGGCAGTTCAACTGAAAGGCAACCAATCAGAGGTCTCCTATTTTTGTCAGGGTTTTGAATTCTTGCAGTTCTCAAATTGGTGCGAATTTCCTCTTATTTAAAGTATGGCGCCATCATTTATTATTCACAGAGCTTTCAAAAGAAATTCGTATTTCTCAAGAGAAAATTCAATCTTAAGAGAAATTCGTATTTTTCAAAGCAAATTCATATCTTCAAAGGAAATCGAATTTTATCAAATTTCAAAGCAAACTTCAAAGCAATTCGTATTTCTTCAAGAAGTAAAGGCGCGCATCTTTAAGGGAAATTCATAGTTTCAAGCAAATTCGCAAATTCCTCAATAATCAAAGGTGAAATTCTCAAAGGCGTATTCATTCAATATCAATTCGCAATCCTTCAGAGGTCAAAAGGCGAATTCTCAAATCTCCAGATAAATTCGTATTTTCTCAAGACAATTTCAAAGGGAAATTCGAATTTCTTCATAACAAAGGCGCAAATTTCAAGGGGAAAATTCGTGGTTTTCAAATAAAGACGAATTCTTCCAGATCAAAGGCAAATTTCACATCAAGTTCAATCAAAGGCGATTTTATCTAACAAATCTTTTTGCAGATCAAAGTTCACAATTGTCAGCGATTTGAAGAAATCTAGAGCGATTTTCACAGAAGAACATTCAAAAACGTCTTTTTCATCCTTGAATCTCAGATTTCTCTCATAATACAATTTGCATGTTCCTGAAATTGGCGAATTCTACAAGTACAAATATCTAGATCATTTCTATATAATTACCTCGAGTTAAAATCGTGCGCTTGATTTTTCAGGAATTTTTAACTTCAGAACATTCGTTCTCGAGTTACTAATTTTCTTAACTGAAAAGTCTTTGTACAATCGAGTAGAAGTTGGATTTTCGCAAATCTGACGTTTTGGGTTGTCTTAGAATCCTTTTCTGGGCAAAACCCATATTTCAGATTTTTCGCTGAAAATAATTCTTCGAAAGGCTATTTTTAACTCTCGCAGGCTATTTTTAGCTTCCAGAAATCTTGTCAGAACATAGTCAAGTTCACAGTCAACAGGCGAATTTTTGAGAATGCAGTTCACTCAGCTCGAATACAGGACCAAAACAGTCCTTACTCATGACTTCCTCAGGTTGGTTGAGACAGATCTTCACAAGGTGTTGCCAGAAGCAGTTCTTGATCCTGTTAAGATCAGAGCTTCAATCATTCAAAATATTGAGCAATCTGGCTTACTAGAGGCCGCTTCCATACCTATCTCCGTTCACTGTATTGAAATCGTGATGGCTTGTATTAAGCATTACAATTCTACTACTCGTGAGATAGTGTCAGTTGATGGACGAGTCATTTGCAGTCTCAAGCCTCTAGACATCGAAAGGAGTTTTGGCATTCCTCAACACCCTAACAGCCTAGTTATTTCTATGGAGTGCTGTGAGTAGGTATTTGATGCTGATGTGGGACAAGGCCGTGGGCGAAGATGGTGAAAAGATGGTTAAAACAAGCAAAGAATAGATTGCCAAA